>JANRMT010062846.1:25096633-25111296 GCA_026402145.1 Polypterus bichir lapradei | reverse complement strand
TGTGTGTGTGTGTGTATATATATATATATATATATATATATATATATGACAGCAACACTCATCACTCACAACAGTGACAAAACAATTACATTGACAAACATGTTACGTTATTTTCAAAATGTTTCCTTTTCTTTTTCATTGCTTCTTTAACACATTACTTCTCCGCTGCGAAGCGCGGGTATTCTGCTAGTATATATATATATATATATATATATATATATAGAGAGAGAGAGAGAGAGAGAGAGAGAGAGAGAGAGATGACAACAACACTCATATCAATGACAAAACAATTACATTAACAATCATGTTACGTTATTTTTTAAATATTTCCTTTTCTTTTTCATAACTTCTTTAACACACTACTTCTCCGCTGCGAAGCGCGGGTATTCTGCTAGTATATATATACGGGTATTTTGCTAGTTTCAAACGTTTTGCACATCTTCCTTGCGTTTTGACGACCTGTTCCGTCCTTATTCAGCCCTTTGTTCATCATTATGGAACAAGCATAACCAGCATGTCCTTGAAATTTACAATTTGGAATACAAAGACACCGCATTAGCCGCACCTTGTACTTAGAAATATTTTTGCATGAGTATCTCCAAGTCTAATGTCATTTTCACAACACGTGCCTCACATCCTGCATGGAAAACGTGAAGAGTATAAACCAGCCTTTAGTGGACATCAGCCCAAGGGGGAAGGCAATCTGTGTGAAATCAAACTGGTCAATGGAAGATGAATCCATTATTTATGAATTTCTGTAAAATAGCATTTGTTCAATTATTTTTAATGTGCCTATTATAAATGATCAGCCTTTATTATTTCTGATATCTGTGTACATTGAGCTGGACTGATCTTAAATTCAGGAATTACTAACTGTAAACTGCACCCATTTCCCTTATGTACCATTCAAATACATGTTGTGTCATGCATGTGGTTTCACTTTGTCGCATTTTAATTGTTATATTAGTGAACATTACTTAGGCTTCTAAAAAAACCCAGAAATGATCTTGGTTTAGTGTTTGCTAATTCATTTTCAATAAAGATGTATTCTGTTTTACCAGAATCTCACATCTATGTGATTCAACACTTTAGCTAACTCATGGCAAGTTGTTTCATTAGGCGGATTTGACTCAAGCTTTAAAACATTATAAGCTTTATAGCCGCAAAAAAGTTTGTGCAGCGTGGAAGTTTTGAAACTCTAATTAAAATATATCTGATTTTGTAAAAAATATATGGAGCAACTAATTTTGTCACCATTGAGAGTTTAGTCTGAAACTTGTTACAATTTGTACTTGTTACAACTATAGCTTGCACTCACTACCTATGCAAAATCTCCTCCATATACTCAATTTTCCCTTCCAAATCACAAAGACGTGGACTAAAATATTATACTGATGACTCTAATCTAGCCTCATTTGGGTAAGTGTGGCATAGCATCTGAGGTTAGGTACTGCCTCACCTCACCTCATGTGCAGCAGGGATAAAAATCTGAACTCTGCAACCTGAACTGAGTAAGCCAAGCAGAAAAAGGACTAAAAAGACAACTGCATCCATGTGCACTACATAATGAAGATGAATGTGCAGTCTCTGCCATTTACGTACTTTGGGCTATATAGGTATTTCTGGTACTATACTAAAAAGTGACTACTGTCAATATTATTTCTAACTCCCTTATTGAAATGTTCTAGAAGGACTGCAATTCCTTGCTAACTGGTCACATCAATTCACTCTCAAAGTAAGACAGAATCATATTTTTATTTCTGAACTAATTCCATTTGGGATAAAAGGGGCAATAACAAAAGCCTTTTTTGCCATGAAAAAGCAGAAGTTTACCATTTTCTTAAGTCAAACCAAGTAAAATAAAAATATAAAAACCAAGCAGAGGGTAAGAAACATAGCTTAATGTTTTCTCCTACAAAAACTGGGAATCTGTGCAAAATGTTGCGGAGATAGGTTTAACAGTGTGAATTTGCATAGTGGACAAACAGTATGGTATAGTGGTTAAGGCTATGGACTTTAAGCCCTGAGGTTGTGGGTTCAAATCTTGTTACTGACACTGTGTGACCATGAGCAAGTCACTTGACCTGCCTGTGCTTCAATTGGAAAAACAGAAGAAATGTAACCAACTGTATTATAAACATTGCAGGTTGCCTTGGATAAAGGCATCATCTATATAAGCAAAAGTAAATCGGCAAACAAACATTCAGCTTTACATATTAGATTGGCAGAATTTCCTGAAATTCCACCCTGAAATGCAAGCAGTGTTGTTGTGTCAACAAGGGTGGGGTAATTCCACAATTTTGCTTTAACACTGAAAAACAGCAACACATGCTATTAAAAAAATAAGTGGCACAGGATGCATTAGCACTAAGTCAAAGAAACAAGTACCCACAGGGAAAGAGAAACAAATTACTGATAAAATAATCTTTCATACTGTAAAAGGTATTGTACCAAAAGACACCGGTGTTTAACAGAGTGTTCTGCAAATATATACAATGAGCTGGGAACCCTGATAACTTAAAATAAAAAAAGATTTGTTTTAAATGCTGGTCCTCAAAGAGCTCCATAGGCTACATTACATCATTAATTACTGTCATGTGTACAAATACCACCACTCCTATCTATAACTGAAAACCTTTAAGGTGGACCACACCTACTCTTTGCAGAAAAAAAGTGGTGCAAAATGCACAGAAGTTTTCCAGAATATGGAAAAGCTAGACAAGTGAGAAACAAACCAGAGCACTGTTTCATGCCAAGTTTAAAGGAAATGTTGACAAGAGAGCCCAAACTAGATAAACACCCTAATAATATGCAACAGCTACAGGCAATATAAAAAGGTTAGCTTTATTATCACTACTATTATTCAGTTATGTTCTTTGCTGATACTGCTTCTGAAAAAAAAATGTAATTTTAAAATCTCCTCTAGTAACTGGTACAGACTATATTACTGAAACAACAACAAATGAAACAATCCTCCTTTACTGGTTAGTAGCCATGAAAGCTATCTTCCTGGCAATACCTGTAAATAAATGCTTCATTTTCCTCATCTCAACTACCAGAAGGCCTTGAAATTCCTTAAATATTACATTTTAACAACTGAATCCTTGATGAATATAAAAAAATGTGTTTTTCCTATAGGAATGTTATGACTACAAATCCATTAATTACCTTTTAATCCAGTGAAGAATCACAGGGAGCCAAACACTACCCCTGCTGCACAGTAAATGAGGCAGGAACCAATCCTGGACAGAACACCAGTTCAATGCAGGACTCACCCATACGCACAAAAATGATCATACCAAGTAAAGTTAGATTTGCCAATTAGCCTTAAAAGTACATTTTGAAGACATGTGAGAAAACGTAAGAGTACCAGAAAGTGACAAGGAGAATACACAAACTTTACACATTCAGTGATTGGACTGAGTTTTGTATCCAATATCCTGGAGATATGAAGAGGTACCACTAACCACATGTACATGAATACAATGAACCACTGCAAGAAACAGACAAATAAGGCATAACTTATGTTTAAATGTAACTGAACTCAAAGCTCACAAGTTCACCCAAAAAGCCATATATAACCATGGGCTAACACAACTGAATACCAATACAAGATTATAAATGCAGTACTCTAATAACCTTCACGTAAACACAGTAAAAGAGCTTCAAGTGTATGTCAATCTGGAAGTGCCAGCTCTGTACAAAAGTTCGTACTATAAGAAACCCTCAATTATTTCATGACATTACTCTAGATCAGCGGTTTTCAATCTTTCTAGTGCTGCAACCCTTTAATACAATTTCCCATGCTGTGGCGGCCCCAGCCGTAAAATTATTTTTGCTGCTACGTCATAACTGTAATTTTTCTTCTGTTATGAACCGTAATGTAAATATCTGATATGCAGGATGTATTTTCATTGTTACAAATTGAACATAATTAAAGCGTAGTGATTAATAACAAAAACAATATGGAATTATATATTGTGAAATATTTATTTCTAATTAAAAAAATGAAATTTGTTTTTCTTCATTGTGTATTGAACTGTATTCACCATATTAATGTTGTATACTTATGTGAAAATGTGAAAAGCATGGCATAGCATGGGTAACAGTCTTAATATAACAACAGTAAACTACATTGCTACAAAATTGTTGCGACAGTACGCGTAAAAAGCCAACGTCAGTGCGAAGGTTGAGGCTGCTTCTTTCTCACCAGATCAGAAATTCTCGGGGAAGTCTTTGCAAGAGCACAACGAAGACCATCTTCTACAACAAGTCTACTTCTGTATTTAGACTTGATAACCAACAAGCTGGAAAACCCTGTTTCGCAAAGATATGTTGTTGGAAATGGAAGAAGAAGTGCGTAAATCCCTGCATTTGTATAATCCCTGTTCGATGTACAGTAATGTAAACAGTTAAAAATAATAAAATTACGACAATTAAAACGTTTGAAATTATTCTCATTCAATTGTCTGCAACATCTATCCTCGAATGACAATTACAGTAAAAAACTAGTAACTACCAATAGAAAAAATTTGTACAATGACAAGTTTTACACATTAGAATAGACAAAACCCATATTTCCAATCGGGCAAATCGTCATTCGACCCCCGACGGGGTCGCGACCCACCGGTTGAGAACCACTGCTCTAGATGTTCTGACTACTACTTTGGCTATAAACACCAATCACAAAAACTACAAATGCAGCTGTAAGCTACATACTGCATAACAATACATGGAAATGATGCAATGGAAGGGCTGTAGGGTTGCACAGCATAATGATATTGGGAAAGCACCAAAAAAAAGCTCATGCTTTAAAATAAATGGGCATCAGAATTTTTAGATTTTCAGTACCAGAGGTAAAAGTCAGCATTCCACTCAAACACATCCCCCTGAACCCCTTCCTTGGTAGAAAATGAACTTAGACGTACTGGAGACTTCACAAAAGTACAGGCTTGGACACAATCAGGACTTCATGAGGGAAACCCTTTTGCTCCATTGCTTTGATGCATACTTCATGTTTTCAAGGAAAAAACTTAATGCTGTATAGCGCAACTGCACAGCGCACTAAGTAGGCTGGGGTAAGACTGTCTGTAGTTATTTGCCACTGAACCATTTTGGTGCCTGTACGGATATCCAAAAGCTAGTATCAATTCTGAACTCAAACTTTTAGTACCAATCCAGCATTAATGGGGAGTGAACTGCGAAAGGCAGACATAAGACAAAGGTAGTATGTACTGCAAATATGTTATTTTACCTAAAGTAGGGCTCAATGGATTCCAT
Organism: Polypterus bichir lapradei; assembly: GCA_026402145.1. NCBI lineage: Eukaryota > Metazoa > Chordata > Cladistia > Polypteriformes > Polypteridae > Polypterus > Polypterus bichir. The sequence continues at coordinate 25,106,016 of JANRMT010062846.1, read as the reverse complement.
TTTCACAGAATCACTGAGGAAATTACAGATTTTACATATGAAAATGGAATTTCCATATGAAATGGAATCACAAAGAATTACAAGTTTTGCCCTATTTTGCCATATTAAATCCACAAATCCATTTATCACACATCTAAAAAAAGAAAACATTACTCATATTTCTAAGCACATAAATTCATGTCATGAAACAAAGTAGCATACGTTTTATTGGTAACTGTATCAACTCACATTTTGTGAGTCAAGCACACACAAAGAAGATAGTTGTTTTGTTTGAATTCCCCCTGAAATGTAACAACACATCGAAGTGTCAGGCAACTGAAAAATCTAAGCTGTCAAAAAAGAAAATGAGAAATTCAATACTGATGGCCAAAGTTTGGGCTGATGAGCACTCCGGAAAGTTCTATAAATTAGGTGGTCAGTTATTCTGCAAAGTATGCCAATACATCATTGACTGGACCCACATGGACACATGAAATGACCACCTTAAATCTGAGGCATATCACAGAAACAGAGAGTAGAGGAAGGGTCAGGCAATTTCCTGTCAAACCACAATCTAAGTGCACTAAGAGCTTCTGATTTCATACACAAGTTTGTGGAAGATTTTGTTACTGTTTGTTGTTGAATCCAATATTCCAGGTAAGAAGATGAAGAAACTCTGTCCTTTTTAAATTAAATATTGTAATCATGCTGGGGCATTACCAGAAAACATGGGCAGGTTACAGTTTAAAATAGAAAGTCCCTCACGGATAAAAACAAAGCACTTTACTATCCATGAATTTCAATAGACATGCATCTCTAAGATGGCAGAGATAGGCTGAATCAGTTTCATGTTCATGTGGCTTCACTTCCTCAAAATTTGTTTACGTGTGTTCAGTCTTTCATGTTCACTTTAATTTTAATTTAACCTTTATGCTAATTTAATATGTTAAGTTTATGCAAAATATTTAAGAGAATTATGGCTGAATGTTTCAGCACTAACTGCTTTCCATTTGCACTGGATTTTTTTTTACATCCAATTTAATTGAAGCAGTTAAAAAAAACACTAAAATGATAATGATGCAGTTGCTTCTTTTTCTTTCAACTTACGCTAACTGTAGATTTTATGCAACAGAAAATAAAAACGTAAATATCCAAATCACAGAAAGCTACTTGTCAAAAAGACAAAAAAGGAAAAACTAAAACAGAATATGTGAAAAAATAAAATGGAATCCAAAAGGCCCTAACTAAAGCAAGTGCTAAATTGTAGTGGTCTTTTTTTCTCACAAACAATACTCGAGAAAAGAATGTCTGCTATTCTTAAATATTGTGGATGAGAAATGCCTTAAGCCCTTGGTGACCCTGCAGTGGGAAAACAGATGAACCAAAAATAAACCCTATACTAACAACATTATTTAAGTTATGGGTCCTTATATATTTTCAATGCAGCTGTCCAGAGAGTAATCGTGTGCAATCACGTAATTCTTTCCAAATATTTAGTTTTTTTCTATCAGTCTATACGTCTTTACGACAGTATATCTATTTTATCATTTTTAATATGTTAAATGTTAATTGCAAATTCCATTTATATTTCTTTAATTTGTTGCATGTTACATATAAGGTCATTCATTTTATTTTGTGATCTACAAAATGACACATAAGATCATTCATGTTAGCATTATTTTTACAAATGTAAACATTGTAATTAGTGACATTTCACTACATAGTGGTTCAGTGGAAAGCACTGTTCCAGCACCCTAGGTTCAAATTTTACCTCTAGTTATCTTCTTTCTGGAGTTTCAATGTTCTTCCATGTCTGAGTGGGCTTCCACCGACATTCCAAAAAACATCTGGCTTAAATTGACTGGCAACACAACTGGCCCCAAAGCAAGTACTGTATGTGTATGTGTGTCAGTAGGTCTTGCAATAGAGAGTGTCCAAAACCTCTGGTAACAGTTTCCACCCCACTCACAAGGACCCTGGATTGCATTAAGCAGGTGTAAGGACATAGTTTGTTACACAAGTTTTTTTCTTTATTTACTTTTTTTTCTACATTGAGATGGCAAGTCTTTTCAGTGCATAATGCAAAAGCCCTCTTTAAAGAGAAGGTATAAATGAGGATGGTTTCTTTAAGATTGTAAGAGTTTCTAACCTCCTCATTAAATTTTGCAAGGTTTCTAGAAAGAAGCACAAATCTTAAGTGAAGAAATAGTGGGAATGTGATTCTCTCACATCTTTTGTCATAAAGGATGAGCCCCACCGATCTCAACTTAAAAGAAATGTCATGGTAAGACTGGCAGCAGACTAGTCCTGCAAAAATGCCACCAAATCTAATGCAACTGAAGCAGTTTTCTAAGGAGGAATGGGCAAATCCTCCTAAAAGCATACAGTATACAACTGAGTGATTAGTGACTTTAGGAAATATTTGGCTGCTGTTATAGTTCCTAATTACTATGTTAATGAACTAAAATGTTTGCTAAATTTTGCACAATTGCATCACTGAGCTTCATTTAGTAAAAATTTAGTTCAAGCAGGTCATGCATTCTGTAATTTTGTACGGGAGCCATTAATGAATTTGTATATCAAAAGATGGATACAAAATTGGCTCTACCTTTATGTGGAAGTTAGTGTATTGATTAAAGAACTAGAATTATAGCTATCTACCTTTAAGTTATAGTTATGATCCTTGTTGCAATGTTTTTTTTTTTGTATCTAGTACAGCAAGTAAATTATTTGGGCATTCTGACAATATGTCATCAAAACAGATGTCTCTTTTCAAGATCTTGTTAATTAATGATGTAGCTGAAGTTGTGGCTGAAGTTTTTAAAATAAGGAAACTTCTATAACTGCTTAGAGGCAACTGTTTTAACAATATAGAGCATTCATTGCACAGAAGCTCATTTATTAAGTTAATTTTGGGAAATATTTCACACCATTTAAGTGTTGTATAATAGTACTTTTACTGTACTTATTCATTCATTTTCCTTAATCTGTCCATTCCAATATAGAAGCTATAAGCTAAACTGGTAATTCTGAGCACAAGGCAACATCAGCTTGTTATTACGTCTTAGGGCACACCAACTAAACCAAAAAAAATCATCACCCACGATCAAATGCACATCTGTGGAAGGGAAGGATTTAGACTTATATGAAAAAAGCCCCATAGGGACATGGAGAGACAAATTATGCAAAAGGCTGGAACCTAAACTTCGGACTCTAGAAAAGCAGAAAGTGAGCCATCCTGCAGTAAGAAATTTTTATACTAACATCCATTCAATTTATGGTAGATGTAAGATATGTGACAAATATTGATTTATCCTACTCCGAAGGTACAGTTTTCTCCTAGTTTAGAAGGCTCTACCAGTTTTAATAGAACTGCCAGGGTACCTTAGTATAATTACATAACAAATAATTATATCAAAATCCTTAATATACGAAATTCAATTTGTATAATTGCTAAAACACATTTCAGTTGTGTTGATTTGCTGGATAACTGCATATATTGAATATGTCTTTATACGGTTACATTTTTATTAATTATAACTGCAGTGTAAAGTTCATCATGCATTTATATTTCCAGCTTGGAACAATAATAAAATAAAAGGTGTCACTTTGCTTGACTTTTATGGCTAACACGGTACAACACCCTAGTACTACAGCTTGGAACAGTAACTATTTCTAGTCTGGTTCAACATTATGCTATACTGTAAAATCCACTTAATCTAGTTCCAGGTCACAGAGTACCAGAATCATATCAGATGCAAGATAAGAATCAATCCTGACTATCACAAGGCCCAACCCTGCAGAGCCAAATTATAATCACCAATTCTTTTTTGTAACGTGGGAGAAAAATCCATACAGACAAGGGGACAGCAATCAAACCCCACACATCTGGCGAATGCATACATGATTCAGGCTGGGGATACTGGATCTGTAAAGTAGCAGCACCACGGTGCCACCAGGCTACAAAAAAGACTTGACTATTCTTATATGTAAAATTGATTTATATGTAAGTGTTTTCAATTTTGTTCATGATTTGTAAATCCAAAATTTAAACAGAGGCAGTTTGAGATATAAACTAAATGTGACCCCAGTGTGCTGTTAACTTTCCTGTATCATTTTATTTCTTTACTTCTACACAGTTGATGTTACTTATCCAGTATCAACAGAAAGTTAATCTTGGAACTCTGCATTCCTTACATCTGGAAACATTAAATGACATGAGTGTTTAGAAGCATTCTCACAGCCTTGTCTGTGGAAAAGTGTATTGGAACAAGGATGGAAATGTACTTGTCAAGTTCCATGACCAAGCTTGTGTAAGCTTCTGATGTGAACTTTTCTTCCCTTCATGTTAGTTCTTATCACTTTATAGATTAAACCAAGGGCAAAGCTTGCTACAGTATAAGCAAGCATGTCCTACAACAAATGGTGCCACTTTCAAATGGTTCCCACCCTATACTGTAGTCCTGAACTGGACAAACAGGTTGCAAAGTTCATGTATGGAAAAGGCCTTGATAATACTACTGTCAAACAACTCTGATGTCAATGTAGATTCAGTAGCATGCATCATTTGAGTAAATTCTTTCTTTATCGATATTTTAAAATTTCTTCTTTGCCTTTTCTTGTGTTTATGAACAATTACTCTGAACCACAGACAATTGTTATAACACATACAAAATATTTAATAGAAATGACTGCAAGCTACACAAAGTTAGCATTTCATCTTCTAAACAACAAAGGTTGATATATTCTTTTCTTTGCATGTATTCAATGCTGCTTTTGTTTCTTTTCAGGCTCCAGGTTTGTATACTTCCCTCCTTTGTTTGTTGCAATTTCCACCTGAGTAACATGATCAGCTTCTTTTTATAACTGACAATATTTTTGTGAAGGCTTCTAATTTTATCACAGCTGTAAACGTGTTTATTACTTTGTTTTACGTAATGATAAAAGTCCCAATTGCTAATGCCTTACATTATAACAAACACTTTTGGTCAAAAAAGCCAATTCATTTTTCTCTCAGGTACTGCAAAATGATACCTAATTTGCAGCACAATATTACTTGGTATGATGTATTCAATTGGTCTTAAAAGGGACACGTTGTTCATTGCCAAATCATACCTATAAGGAACATGTGCCTCTAGTGAAGTTGACGGGAAATTTCACAATGCTTTGAAAGTCAATCGGTAAGTTTTGTTTACTTGTAAGTTCTACTTCACTATTTTCATTTTATTGTGAAGCTTACTTAATTCAGAAAACTGTAAGTACTCAATCAGTTTGCATTAATATCTTTACTGAGATGATGTCATAAAAAATACATTTTTAAAAAATGCCTACTTAAGCTGTTGAAGCACAGCTGTAATTTGTAAAAGTATTTTTCCACCATTAAATGATCATGCAGAAGGTCAGGTTTCTTCCTAACTAAACTAAGCAAACAGTGAAAATGTTCCATTCCCAAAAGAAATTTATTTGATAACCCTTTCAAAAAAAAAGAATTATAAACTAAAAAAGCACTTCACAGATAATTCACAGCAAACACAAATGGTGCCATTTCTTCAGAGGTCTGGGTTAAAACTGAGTAAAGTATGCCTTTAACTATTTAGATCCGATGTATTATAAAAAGGAATTTCACAAGAACTTAAGCAATTCAGAGTCAAGAGGGCTGAAACCTATTCTGGCAGCACTAAGTGCCAGGCAATAAACAGCTGTAGGCAGGATGCCAGTCCATAGGAGGGGTCTATTCATAAAACACCCATACGCATTCACATACTGGAGCCAATTCAGTGCTCACAATTCATCTAAACTAAACTGGGCTCTGGGTTTAAACCTAACATAGTGGATTTGAGAGGCAGCAGCCCCACCCACTCACTGTACCATTCCATATACATATATATAATTCCCTTTACAATTATTAGAATCTTTGGTAAAGAGTAAATAGGGTTGTTAAAAAAAAAAAAAAAAAAAAAAAAAAAATCACCCTTTGACGAATGACCTTAATCTTACACAGAAAACAATGAGAAATGAATCCTGTAAATGAAGTAAATTTATCCTGATAAAAAAATGCCTTGTCAAGAAATCATTATTTTTAACAAAACCACATGTGCCACAATTATTGGAATCCCTAAAAACTCTTATGAACAAAGTGTAACTGAAGCATTTTTTCCATCTATGTCCTTTTTTAAATTAATCAGATTAGGTTGAAACTTTCAAGCTGTACTCATGAGAAGACTCAGTGTTGTTTTATTGGCAAAGGGAGGCTTGTACAAAGTATTAAATGCAGGGGTTCCAATAATCGTGGCACGGGTGTTTTTTTTTTTTTTGATGACAAATTATTTTTCTCTCAGAATAAATTTACACATCAATTCAATGTTGGATTTCTCTAATTTTTTCATGTGTCAGATTACAGTAGTTCATCAAAAGGTGACTTTTTTATAACCTTTCTTTACCAGGAGTGTCAATAACTGAGGAGAATGTAGAAGAAGTTTAAATAACAAACCATGAATTAACATTCATTTCGCCTTATGTGATCTTGGACTTTTATCATTTTATTGTTATACTGTATATCACTGACATTGTTATCGTAAATAAATCTTTATTTTATAATAAAGAAAATGCATTTAATTTGGTGTTTAATTTTTATTTTTACGTCAATCACATACAGTACATGGTGGCAACTCTGACGTGTTAGGAAAAATACAAGTGAGAGACTACAAGGGTAGGGCTAGCTTTACAGTTTGGACTGGAAAATTAAGCGAAGATGCACAGAGCAGGTGGAGAAAGGTGTCCTCACTCAATCATATGAAGACAACAATTTCCCTGAGGAAGCTTGAGACTTTACACAGTATCAAGCAGAGACTAACAGTGGAAATTTGTCATTGCCTGCATCATAAACGAGATAACTGATTGTTATGAACTGCTGGGGGTGCATCAGACCTTAGCAATAACACCTCAGTTTTGCTATACTATTACATTTTATATTAGTACTACTGCTCTCCATAAATGTCCTTTCACATTGAGGTTCACAGAAAATTTTACCCAAATCTAACAGCTTGAAATGTTTTCATATAACCTAACCAGGGGAACCATATCAAGTATGTATTCAACTGAAACTATAAGAAGCTGATGTAAAAAAACTAATTTAGCATTACTAAGAAAAGAAGACAGATCTAAACACATGAATGTTGTTTTTGGTGATGTGGTGCAATGACCAGTTCCTTATAAAGGTACTTTTCATTATTACAATATTTGTGTTCCTAACTATTTCCACTAGTAATATGTGTGCTGTATTACTTCCTGCTATTACACAAGTTGTGTATGTTGTTGGAACATCACAAGATGGAGGTGGTGACTAATTTCCAGTCAGTCAGGCTGAAATTCTTAATGTGACGTCAACAATGATAAAATTTAAAATGTTTGACAGATTGGTGTGCATCTTTCTCTGCTCATGCTTTACATATGCAAATCCCAGCACTTTCTATGAGGTTTTCTTCAATCCAACACTTATGAAAGTAAATGATTAGTGTAGAACATAAAGAAAACATAAAAGTCTACAGTACATTAAACAATATAGGCTTTGCTTTTCACTTGTTTTTTTCAATATTTGTGGTATGTTCATTTAGAGTTTCATTCCTCCTGTTGAATGATTTTCTAAGCTGTATTTCAGGTTGTCTTCTTAGATGACATTTTTGACATTGTTAAGCAAAACAACACTATAGGTACTGTATTATGATACTAAAGAGATTATTACTTGCCATGTGCACACTAGTTTAATAAGAACCATGGAGAAACACTTCTCATCCCAGCAACATTAAGGAACCAGTAAGAGTCCTATCACACCACCACATTTAATAATCCCCATTGATCTTAAAAATTTGTAACTGCTAGGGCTGGGTATTAGCAATGATGTCCCAATTCAATTTCAATTCATAATGTCCCGATTCAACACAATATCGATTTGGTCTTTATTTAATCAGCTGATATATTTGAAATGCTGGCATTATATATATATATATATATATATATATATATATACACACACACAGTGGTGTGAAAAACTATTTGCCCCCTTCCTGATTTCTTATTCTTTTGCATGTTTGTCACACAAAATGTTTCTGATCATCAAACACATTTAACCATTAGTCAAATATAACACAAGTAAACACAAAATGCAGTTTTTAAATGATGGTTTTAATTATTTAGGGAGAAACAAAATCCAAACCTACATGGCCCTGTGTGAAAAAGTAATTGCCCCCTGAACCTAATAACTGGTTGGGCCACCCTTAGCAGCAATAACTGCAATCAAGCGTTTGCGATAACTTGCAATGAGTCTTTTACAGCGCTCTGGAGGAATTTTGGCCCACTAATCTTTGCAGAATTGTTGTAATTCAGCTTTATTTGAGGGTTTTCTAGCATGAACCGCCTTTTTAAGGTCATGCCATAGCATCTCAATTGGATTCAGGTCAGGACTTTGACTAGGCCACTCCAAAGTCTTCATTTTGTTTTTCTTCAGCCATTCAGAGGTGGATTTGCTGGTGTGTTTTGGGTCATTGTCCTGTTGCAGCACCCAAGATCGCTTCAGCTTGAGTTGACGAACAGATGGCCGGACATTCTCCTTCAGGATTTTTTGGTAGACAGTAGAATTCATGGTTCCATCTATCACAGCAAGCCTTCCAGGTCCTGAAGCAGCAAAACAACCCCAGACCATCACACTACCACCACCATATTTTACTGTTGGTATGATGTTCTTTTTCTGAAATGCTGTGTTCCTTTTACGCCAGATGTAACGGGACATTTGCCTTCCAAAAAGTTCAACTTTTGTCTCATCAGTCCACAAGGTATTTTCCCAAAAGTCTTGGCAATCATTGAGATGTTTCTTAGCAAAATTGAGACGAGCCCTAATGTTCTTTTTGCTTAACAGTGGTTTGCGTCTTGGAAATCTGCCATGCAGGCCGTTTTTGCCCAGTCTCTTTCTTATGGTGGAGTCGTGAACACTGACCTTAATTGAGGCAAGTGAGGCCTGCAGTTCTTTAGACGTTGTCCTGGGGTCTTTTGTGACCTCTCGGATGAGTCGTCTCTGCGCTCTTGGGGTAATTTTGGTCGGCCGGCCACTCCTGGGAAGGTTCACCACTGTTCCATGTTTTTGCCATTTGTGGATAATGGCTCTCACTGTGGTTCGCTGGAGTCCCAAAGCTTTAGAAATGGCTTTATAACCTTTACCAGACTGATAGATCTCAATTACTTCTGTTCTCATTTGTTCCTGAATTTCTTTGGATCTTGGCATGATGTCTAGCTTTTGAGGTGCTTTTGGTCTACTTCTCTGTGTCAGGCAGCTCCTATTTAAGTGATTTCTTGATTGAAACAGGTGTGGCAGTAATCAGGCCTGGGGGTGGCTACGGAAATTGAACTCAGGT
>JANRMT010062846.1:25005123-25096233 GCA_026402145.1 Polypterus bichir lapradei | reverse complement strand
AAAAAAAAATCCAAACCTACATGGCCCTGTGTGAAAAAGTAATTGCCCCCTGAACCTAATAACTGGTTGGGCCACCCTTAGCAGCAATAACTGCAATCAAGCGTTTGCGATAACTTGCAATGAGTCTTTTACAGCGCTCTGGAGGAATTTTGGCCCACTCATCTTTGCAGAATTGTTGTAATTCAGCTTTATTTGAGGGTTTTCTAGCATGAACTGCCTTTTTAAGGTCATGCCATAGCATCTCAATTGGATTCAGGTCAGGACTTTGACTAGGCCACTCCAAAGTCTTCATTTTGTTTTTCTTCAGCCATTCAGAGGTGGATTTGCTGGTGTGTTTTGGGTCATTGTCCTGTTGCAGCACCCAAGATCGCTTCAGCTTGAGTTGACGAACAGATGGCCGGACATTCTCCTTCAGGATTTTTTGGTAGACAGTAGAATTCATGGTTCCATCTATCACAGCAAGCCTTCCAGGTCCTGAAGCAGCAAAACAACCCCAGACCATCACACTACCACCACCATATTTTACTGTTGGTATGATGTTCTTTTTCTGAAATGCTGTGTTCCTTTTACGCCAGATGTAACGGGACATTTGCCTTCCAAAAAGTTCAACTTTTGTCTCATCAGTCCACAAGGTATTTTCCCAAAAGTCTTGGCAATCATTGAGATGTTTCTTAGCAAAATTGAGACGAGCCCTAATGTTCTTTTTGCTTAACAGTGGTTTGCGTCTTGGAAATCTGCCATGCAGGCCGTTTTTGCCCAGTCTCTTTCTTATGGTGGAGTCGTGAACACTGACCTTAATTGAGGCAAGTGAGGCCTGCAGTTCTTTAGACGTTGTCCTGGGGTCTTTTGTGACCTCTCGGATGAGTCGTCTCTGCGCTCTTGGGGTAATTTTGGTCGGCCGGCCACTCCTGGGAAGGTTCACCACTGTTCCATGTTTTTGCCATTTGTGGATAATGGCTCTCACTGTGGTTCGCTGGAGTCCCAAAGCTTTAGAAATGGCTTTATAACCTTTACCAGACTGATAGATCTCAATTACTTCTGTTCTCATTTGTTCCTGAATTTCTTTGGATCTTGGCATGATGTCTAGCTTTTGAGGTGCTTTTGGTCTACTTCTCTGTGTCAGGCAGCTCCTATTTAAGTGATTTCTTGATTGAAACAGGTGTGGCAGTAATCAGGCCTGGGGGTGGCTACGGAAATTGAACTCAGGTATGATACCCCACAGTTAGGTTATTTTTTAACAAGGGGGCAATTACTTTTTCACACAGGGCCATGTAGGTTTGGATTTTTTTCTCCCTAAATAATAAAAACCATCATTTAAAAACTGCATTTTGTGTTTACTTGTGTTATATTTGACTAATGGTTACATGTGTTTGATGATCAGAAACATTTTGTGTGACAAACATGCAAAAGAATAAGAAATCAGGAAGGGGGCAAATAGTTTTTCACACCACTGTGTGTATATATATATATATATATATATATATATATAAAGAGATCACTTAACCATGCATTGAGAACATTAATATAACATGACAAATTTCAGTAACACTATTTGAGGGGTATCTGCATAGCATCTTCAAAAAATATGCATAGGCATGGTATGACACTTAATTTGTAATGAACAGTTAACAGCAGTACTTGCAAGATATGGAACAAAATATTGTTCTTTACATCAGCTGCTTTGCGCACACACTCTTTGGTATCACAGGCTGCTCTGAAAATTCCAACAATTGCCCACTTGCTCGGCCAGTTGAGGCACACCGCAAACATTTTCCACTATAGCAGTGCAGCTACAATAGCCACGTGCTAAAAGAGAAGGAATGTTTATTGTACTTGCCAACACACAAACTTGTGACTGATGTGGCCACACAAAAAAATAGCATAATGGAGATGCTAAAAATTAACACGCAAATACTTTTTAAAACTTACAATTTTACCTTAAAACTTCAGTAAAAACAATTTTTTGAATTAACTTTTCATCAATATCGCATTGAATTTTGATTCCGTGTTTGGACTTTCATCGCAACAACGCAATGTATAACTGCCGGTGAGTGAATATCGTTTCTCTCTCTCTAATAAATAAACCAACTTTTTCGAATGTTTGTCCCTATGATTTATTAATTGTCAAAGCAAAAGCTATTCTAACAGGAAATTGTTAATGTTTTAATACAAATGGCATGTCAAGATCTCCTTTGGTGTCTGTTATCCACGGAAGATGTACTGCATTACCTTTCTTGTCACCTGTTAAAATTTTTACATGTCAGAATTGTTCGACTAATTTTGAATACAACTAATCTTGTTCCATTGCATAGCCCATCTCTCAGATATAAATTACACAATAACATTACGATACGTCCTTCCTTCAACAATAATTCGGGCGGTGGAACACCAGATGGTGTTAACATTGTAGATATTCTACTGGATATTGTAAACTGATGTTTTCATCTTCCACACCATCACCACCAACTATTTCAGCATAGTCTATTGATATGCATTTAACCAATTTGCTGTGTAAACGATCAACAATTTTTACATTAATTCTTTTGACTTCGTTTCGCTGTGCTAGGATTGCCCGTGTACTCATTTCTTCTGTTGATAACCCTCCGGGATGAAATTCTTCAATAAGATTTGGACATAAGTCTTCTTTTATTGGGAACTTAAAAGTGAGGAAAATATAAAAATTTATAAGAGCTGAGAGTACAGGAACTGCGTCTGTCAAAAGCATTCACACAAATGAGAGGTGACAGGACCGTAGGCGTGGGCCATTAATCGTAACTGGTTGAGAGGAGGGTGAGACTTGAGACTATTTCCAAGAGATTTTTTCATCTCAAGATTTTCTTTTGTAATAGAGAGACATGATTGTGTCATAGGAATCAGCTAACCTGGATGTCCATCTATTACAAATTAGGGCTATTCTCTTCACTGACCTGAGAGATATGGCGATGCTTTGTTTAAGATATTCATAAAGCCTAGGTACCATGACTTCACTCATTTGCTTTTTTCCTGTTGGTATAGTATACAGCAGTTCCAAAACCTGTATCATTTGTTGAAAGCCTTCATTGTCAACAACAGTGCAGGGTCTCATATCTTTATAGAAACTGCTATAGATTGTCATTTTTTGGGGCACAAGGCAAATTAAGGTTGGAGTTACCAGTATAGATTGTTTAGGCTCTACTTGTTTCAATGTTGACTGAGTCAATGTTTCTGGGTGATGTCGGGTTAAGTGGTTTCTCAAAATTTTTTGTTTTACCATAATACTTAACTTCTGAGTTACACAGATTACATATGGCTTTGCTTTATCCAGCTGTGCTTTATCGATGCGCCATCTGAATCTGTCTTAAGTCCAAATATCTGATTTAAGTGTTGAAGACGTTGATTTCAGGCAAGGAGGATATGGCACTTTCTGCAAAATACTATATGTAGATTTTTGTTGATCTTCATTTAGTATCAGAGACACCGATTTCAGGTAAGGAGTACAAGTAATAAAGCTCTTTTTCCATAGAAAGCCTTAACAGGCACATTTATGACATCTATTGGATTAGATGCCAAAAACAAACAAACAAAAATCTACATATATTAATAAAAGTAGAATAGCGATCCACTAGATTAGCAGTTCCCAAATTCGGTCCTGGTGACCCCCCCAATGGCTGAAGGTTTTTGTTCCAACCAGATTCACAATCGGTGATAATAATCAGTAGCAGCGGATTTCAGTAGCTTATCTTTTTTCCCTTGCCTCTTATTCTGCATTCAGAAAAGCAGAGCAGTATGGCTTTGCAGTATGACTTTTACATTTATAAAACATTTAGAAATATTTCTATTTCTAAAGCTTTAAAAGCTTAACTCTTTCTTGCTTTCCTATTATTTTCCCCCTTTTCTGTGTAGTTTGCGCACTTCATTTAACCCTAATAGTGATGAATAGTAACAAGCAGAGCAGACACCCCAGATGATGAAAGCTGCAACTACTTCAGAGTCAGAGCCACTAATTATTAAATAATAAAACAAAACACCTGGAAAAGCAGAATGAAAGTCATGGTGAAAAATAGTGTTAAGCAGTTATATGATATATATATATTTTTTTTAAAACTTAAAACATTTTAATAAAAATCAACTAAACTTAGTTTTGTACTTTCTACATTGTTCCCAATATATAGTAATTGGGAAATAATGATTCACTTATACTAGGAGTCAATTTAAAAAAGGAAGTTGTTTGGAACAAAAACCTGCAGCCACAGTGGGTACCTCAGGACAGAGTTTGGGAACCACTGCACTGAATCAACCTTGAGACTTTAAACAAAACAACGATTAAATCAGAAAAATCATATTTTTACCCAGGTCTAGTAACTGTGCACCCAACTAAATAACCACAGAATTACTAAGAATGGAAACTCGAATGATACACGGCCCACTTCTAATGTAAAGTGTACCTTTTACGAAACAAATAATGCGTGAACGAATGACAAATTAGATTAAAAAAGTAAACCTTTTGCAATAGGCTCATACTGGTGTTATGTCACAAATGTTTTCAAATATGAAAGAGTGAAATTTAACTTGAAGGCATACAAACGTTTTGCATATTGCTCCTTACAAGATATTAAATGTGGCAATAATGACACACAGTTTTCTACAGCGACTGCTGGCACAGTACTCTATAGAGGATAAAGCTCAACTTATAACAGACTTATGCTAAAAAGCAGTAGAACAAGAAATTTTAAGCAAATCTTTCATTATGCTGCAAGGAGCTACCATTCTCAACTAGTCAAATTATGTTATTTTGTTTGGTCTTTGTTGGCTACCCACATTTTACAGAAGTTTGTTTCGGGTTTGCCTTTCAACCAAAGGAATGAAGCAAGTTACAATTTAGACGATTATAGCAAACCAACTACTTAATAAGCAGCTCATCGTGACTATAGCCTGATGTGGTATCATGTTTAATTTTATTTTTTTTTTCTAATCTAACAACAAAACTTGATTTAAGGATTCAGAAGGTCTAGAATGAACTCAAATGAATAAAAATTATTATATGGTAACAATGGGCCCAAGCAGGCTACATACACTTTGTTCACTGCAGCAAACCTAAATCCGCTATCTTGCAGTGCAATGAAATCATCCACTGTTACACATAAGACACACTAAAACTGATGTGAGTCATAACAGACTCAGTCAAGGACACACACAAGTCTACAATTTGTCTGAATGTTAGAAAAGCATTTGCTGTATAATATCCCTTATTATTTGTTAACTAGACAGCCTGCACCCAGGAGGAAACCACAGAAACTACCATTCAAAGCAGCAGTTTGTTGTCCACTTAACAGCAACATTAATATTAGTAAAATAGAAGCAGGGAGTAGTGGGCTCAGGCAACAAGCTGGGGGTTCTGAATAAGATAAAAATGTTTTTTTTTTTTTTTTTAAAAAAGTGAGGCTGGGGGAAGTAGCACACTTGTTGGCTTTAAGCTGTTTCATATTTGGTAGTTATATTTCACTTTCCTGTGGTGGGCTGCTGCCCTTTCTGGGGTTTGTTTCCTGCCTTGCACCTTGTGTTGGTTGGGATTGGCTCCAGCAGACCCCCCGTGACCCTGTAGTTGGGATATAGTGGGTTGGATAATGGATGGATGAACAGCATTATTTCTGTCTTGCATGCTTCTTTGTGATTTGAGCAAGTTGTGCACAAATGAAAAAACAGTTGCCTATATAATATTTGTAACAGAAGGAACACACCAGCCTATTCCTGTTGCTAATCACAAAACAAATAACTAAGTGAGTGAGTTATAGAATCTGTGTTCTCTTATTTGGGAATATCACAAGTGAAAACTATTAAACACAGAAATTTCCAGATAAACTGGGATTAACTTTCTTACCCATAACATGCATTTTTTAACCCAGGAAGAACCTCCCAGGTTTCACATGGAGATAAAGTAATCAAAGTAATACAAGAATAAACTGTACTTAATGCAGAGAGTAACAGACAATGGGTCTTGTTCAAAAAGCGGACGCCATCTCCATCTTGTTGTTTGTTTTAGACTGGCCTACCCGTACTATAAACCCTGAACTTAAGGTTCTTGGGGGTAAAGCCAGGTACACCAGGGTACCTAATCTTAAAAATTTACAGTAGGTGCCTAATCTTAAAAACAAGTTGTGTTTCTGACGTTCGCTTTCTGAACAAGAGCCGCAAACAACAATGCAATGCTAGATATAGGTGGGTGGTCATGGTCCTAAAGGCCCACAAGGACAGCAAATTTGTTCCAGCCAATCTTAAATGAAACCTGTAAATGATCAAATTTCTTATTTTCTCCCAGCTTTCAGTGATTCAGTTTTGCTTTTTTAATATACCTTTACAAGCAGCAGACCCAAGAATGGATTTAGTAACACTACCTTGAAGACCACCATTCTATTTGGAAATGTTCCTACACATTAACAAGTCACTGAGTAGCAGACACTGATGTGAATGATAAAGTAATAACCAATATCTGTTGTTGACACTAGTTTGTACACATTACAAGTCACTTATGTTTACATAGGTATCCACAATGTGTGCCTTTTACAAGGCAAGTAATAAATAACTTGAACAAAGCAGAGTAAATAGTCCAAACCTCTCAAGTGATCTCATTTAATTAGCTGATCTTTTCTCTATTTTATATTTAGAAAAGCACAGCTGTACGATATTTTACATTTATAAAATTTAGAAATTTCTGCTTTTCTATAGCTTTAAATGCTTAATCTTTCCGTTTTCAGTTTTTTGCCCTGTTTCTATATAGCTTGCTCCCTTACAATTAAAAAGAAGCAGGAAAATATTGTTAAAAACTAAAACACACACGCACAACTATATTATTTTCATAATTGCTTAGTACACTTACAAAAAAAAATAAAATAAATAAAAATAAAAAAAGGCAAAACTTAGTTTTGCAATTTCTACATTGATCAGAAAACACAGAAACTGGGAAATAACTTGTTTAATTAGGCTAAGAGCCCAACTAAAAACAGATGTTAGTTTGAACAAAAACCTGCAGCCACACAGGTTTGGGGACCACAGGACTAACAGATCATCCAGTTAGAACTTCTGGAAGGATATGCCCCAGCTTCACTCAACCCCATTCTGAAATATTGTATATACTGTAAAAACTAAATTTGACTGCTTGATTTGAGTAACATGGACAAAGCTTGGAGCAAGGGAAAGTGCAACTCAGAAACATGTAATATCTAGAACAGGGGTGCCCAACTCCATCTTGGAGGGCTACTGTGGCTGCAGGTTTTCATCCCAAGCATTTTCTTAATTCGTGACCAGTTTTTGCAGCTAATCAACTTTTTGCCTTAATTGTGACTGACTTGCTATTTAAGACATGACTGTCGCAATTATACAAAATGAGCCAGTGCATGATCAGCTCTCTTATGTCCAACACACAAAAACTGAAAATAAAGAAAGGTGAAGGCCTCAATAATATTGATCTGCTCAAATCCACAAAACATTTTGATAGTGCTCTTAAAACAAAAACAGATGATGGAATTAAATAACAGGTTTAATTAACAAGAGCCATTTTCTTATTAAGAAACCAGTTGGAGGTCTGAGGCCTTGATTTAGCTGGTCATCTGTTGGCTCACTTCACATCTCATTTTTGTTTGGCTGCCATTTAAGAAAAAAAAAAAAAAAAAAAGAAGCAATTCAGACGACAGTGTCTTAAAAAAAAAACAAGGCAACATGAAATAAAGGAAAAAAAAAGAAGTCAACTAGCAGCAAAAATTGGTCACTGATTAAGTGACGAGAAGAATGGAAAGCCTGCATCCACTGCTGCCCTCCAAGGATCAAAGCAATAAATTCAAAGTGAAGTTTGTTTGTATACCTTTAGACTTATACATTCTATACTTAACTATTTTAACTACAAAAACTTGAATTGGCCAAAGATCATTTACATTACTAGGTCATCCCAGTCTTAAACATATTGTGCATATTAATGTGTACAATAAAGAACTCATGAGGAAAATTAACTCCTCATAAACCTTAGCGAGTGCTATTGCTAAACCGGGGTTACTACCAGCTGAACAGGAAGACAAAAACACTTTAGGTTGCATTGAAGACGTCAGGTGCAAGTCGCCCTGCACCTGTGAACTGCTCTATAAATCGAGACATGATGCCCCTCAGCAGCAGCTGCTGCCCATCTAACAAAGTTTAATGCAAACTAGCACATCCCCTCTCTACGGCATGCCAGTCATAACAACATAAACCTCTCATCGTGTTACTCCCGACCCATCAACTGCAGTTCTAATCCGCTCCTTCTAGGTCGGCCTATCTAGTCACCTCTGAAGGAACACCAGACCTCCCGAATGTCAACCTCGAACCGAGTCCTCTCCTGATTAAATGGACACCCACGCAACCCACAAGCCAGACGACAAGTGCACCTCACATTTCTCTCAAAGAGGGTCTTTGCATGTCCTTGCGACCCTTTGGCTTGGTGCCTGTGCTCAAACACAAGGCCTTGCTGCGCCTTAAGCCGCGGCCTGAAGTATCCTGACAGACCGTGTAAACAGCACCGCACAGCCCGCAACAGCCTCCCAAGTTACAGGTTCTAGCTTTGATGCAGCGCATAATCTGCTGCCTCTCCGGCCCAAACTACACCAGAAACAACTCTGTTTCTTTGTACATCCACCACGCCAGCTCTCGCAACAGAGTTATAAAGTGGTGGCCTCAGTAGCCGCCAAACAGGGAAGTCTCCACTCACCAAGCTCTACTTTCTACGCCATCTTGGGTCCACTTATCAGCCTACCCCCCCCTCCCCTCCTCCGATGCATTGTGGGAAGGCGGCGCCGACTAGGCAGCCCACAAACGTAAGGCGCGAGTAAGAAAAGGTTATGTTTAAACTTTCAATGGCGAAAACATAAGCGATTTACTTCATAAAACCAGTTAAACGTCCTAAACGAAATCTGAAATTATATCGTCAAACTCAGGAAGAGGTGTAGGTAGTTCACTTTTAGGAAAAAAAAACAGTACATTGAATTTTAAGTGTCATATAAGAAAAGAGCAATGTGAAAAGGAATTATATGCACTTAGATGTTTAAGCGGATATAATCGGGGTGCGACCGGAAAAAGCTTTATTCAATTTTTATATAAGCTTAATTAGATCAGTTTTTGATTATGGTTGCATAACCAATGGGTCATCTTATCACTCAAACATTAAAAAAAATGTAATGTCATTTAAGGTCAGGTTTTGTTGTTACTTTGCTTCCGCTGTTACATAACCATTTGGATGGCATCAAGACACATGCGAGGCTCCTGATTGTAGACTTAAGTTTTTAACACCATCCAGTCCCACCTTCATGAAGGGGGCCTTATAAAATGATTTTAATTTGGACTTAAATTTGATGGGGAAGCTGATTGACTTTTTAACAGGTGGGACTCAAAAAGTTATGATCGGGGTGTGACCGGAAAAAGCTTTACTAATTTTTTATATAGGCTTAATTAGAGCGTTTTTTGATTATGGTTGCATAACTTATGGGTCATCTCATTCAGATTAAAAAATAATGTCATTCAAAGTCAGGCTTTGAGAGTTTGCTGTGGTTCTGTTAAATCGTCACCTATTTCCACTCAGCTGAATGGAATGGGACAAATAAATTAAAAATTTTGGATATTATTTACTTTTAATGTATTGATTTAATATTAAAGGACATAAAAATGATTACTCTGTAGTTCTGGTGTTCAACTAGGCGAAGCATGTCACTGCTTTTTTCAGATCACTACATTGGCACCCTGTAGCGGCACATATTAAGCATAATCCTTGATGCTTGACAATAGCATTGTCAATGGATCTGCACCAACATACAAGGGGTGTTCAATAATTTACCCACCTGAAAATCATGTACATCTAAGCTTGTCAGTGGCAATCAGGACATCTTGGCATGCCACATGCAGTCTGAGGTCATTTCATAGCAAGCACACAGAGAACCTTGTCGAGAGGTTTACTTACCTTGGCAGTGACATTCATGTCTCTGATGACTCTTCCTATGAAGCCAGTAGACGGATTGGGAGAGCATGAGTCATGAGGTTGCTGGAAAGGGGTGTGTGGCACTCCCGATATCTATGCGAAAGGACAAAGGTCCAAGTCTTTAGGGTCCTGGTGCTTCCTGTCTTGCTATATGGTTGCGAGACATGGACGCTATCCAGTGACCTGAGTCGAAGGCTGGACTCCTTTGGTACTGTGTCTCTCCGGAAAATCCTTGGGTACTGTTAATTTGACTTTGTGTCGAATGAGCGGTTGCTCATGGAGTCCCGAATGAGGCACATTACCTGCATTGTGAGGGAGCATCATTTACGGCACTATAGCCATGTGGTGCGATTCACAGAGGGTGATCCGGCTCGTAAAATCCTCATTGTTGGGGACCCAAGTGGCTGAACTAGGCCAAGGAATCGCCCACGTAACACCTGGCTGTGGCAGGTAGAGGGTCATTTCCGGAGGGTGTTACTGGACCGCATGTCTGCCTGGGGGGTTGCGAACCGGGATCCAGAGCTGTTTCGTCGTGTGGTGGGTGTGGCAATGCACTGTACCAGTGTATGCTCCCCAACTTGACTTGACTTGAAACAGAGAAACAGGATGGCAAATATATCTACCCTCAGGTCTAAAAAGAATTTGACAGATTGGGAGCATCTTTCTCTCATTAAATTATTTACAAAGGAAATATATGAGAGGTGCTGGTATATGGTGATGATACACCTTTGTACTGCAAGATGATGTTTTGGGCCAAGTAATTTACAGTAAATGGGGTTATGAGCCAAATTCCCATACCGGGAATCTGGTGGAGGCATCTCAACAGGAAATGTACCAAAATTGGGATGCCATGATTAAGTAAGATCATTGTAGGAAGGTTAATGTTATAGGCTATGAATTTGGCATTTCAGTTGCCACAGTTTCCACAATCATCCATACTCATTTTATGATGTTAAAGGTCAGTCCCCGATGGATCAGGATCACAAAGCATGTCCCCAGAAGTTCAGTCACAAAAACTTGGACCTTCTTAGAGGAAATCTCACCTGCCTTTTCTTACGGATTGTTACTGAGGATCAAACATGGCTTCACCACAATGACATGAAAACCTTCACTCTCACAATGAAGTCATTACATGAGGCCATCAAACAGAAATGTTTTAAGAAAAACTGTCAACAGGCATGCTGCTTCATGACAACGCACCATCCCATAAATCCCAAGAATCGAAGGCTGCTATCAAGGAGTGTGGTTTCGCCGAGCTTAACCATCCACCATTCAGTCCAGACCTGGCCCCCAGTGATAATTTTCTCTTTTAAAACCTGAAGAAATTTGTACGTGGACATCGATTTCCCGATGATAATGACCGCAAGGAGGTGGTAATGGGTTGGGTGAAGGACCAAGATGAATCCTTCAATTCCAAGGGGTTTACATCACTGGAGGTAAAGTGGACCAAATGCATTGAAGTCAAGAGGGAGTACATTTAAAATGGATGAGGTGAATTATTTTCATAGGTAGGTAAATTATTTAACACCTCTCATATATGGAGATACTTGTGAGGTAATATGGTCCTTCTCAATCACTCAGGTGTGTTGATGAACAGCTCCTAGTGATGCCACCTCTGCATGGTATTAAATTTGAGTCTGAACTCTGTTCATATGTAGCTCCTATTCCACACCACTCCAATTTCTGATTTCCTCAATGTCTTTAAAAATCATTTGAAGACTTTCTTTTTCGGTGAATTTATAACTGATATTAACTGTTGGGTTTTATTATCTAAGAATTGAGCTTGCTTGTATTTTGTTTTGTGGTTTTCACTTGGGGTGATCAATTCTGTGACCTTGTCCTGTCACAATTGTTCCCAAACAGTCCCAGAGACTGATGTTTACTTGATTATGTTGACTTCTTTTGTAAGTCGCTTTGGATAAAAGCCTCTGCTAAGCAAATAAGTCTAAAATGTAAATGTAGTTAGTATATTAAGAAATTGATGGAAACACCATAAAAACATATAGTTAGTTTTGGGTGGGTCGGTTCAACACATGCTGAAAATATGGGATTATTGGATTTTCATATTTGTCCAACAGAGGCCATCTTGGTAGCCCCATCATGGCTTTTTTGTATGACAATAGCAGATTTTAGGATATTTGATTTAATAAGACCAAATAACTTGGGTGTATTTGAAAATGTGATAATGGATCAATATATTATTCAGAATTGTTATGGGCTGTTAAGGATGTTTATGGATGAATTTAAAGATAATTTAAAAGAAAATACAGTGGCAGTTTTTGTGTGCCTGACTGTCAAATTGTTTCTTAGTATTTACAACAGAACTAATAGCCATTATTCTGGTTTTGCAATGAATTGAGGAATTTTCTCCACATAGGGTACTTATAAATTCAGATTCTTTTGCTGTTTTACAGAATATTAAAACAGGTCATTCTTCATCAAGGCCTGATATACTATTGGAAGTAAATAGGGCATTGTGTTGGTTGTAGTATATGAGTTTGTATGATTTTCATGGATTCCAGCACAGGGGTTAAAGGGAATGAAATTGTACATGGTTTGGCTAAAAAAAACACTAAAGATCTTTTTCCCGATTTGCAAGTACAATTTAGTTAATCAGAAATGAAAAGTTTAAGATTAAAGTGTGTTGGAATGGGGCAAAAATGTTAAATATTGATGGTAAAGGGAAGCACCTTTATAGAATACAAGTAAAAGTTGGGTTTAATGGGGGGTAAAACAAGGAGGGAAGAAATTATATTCAGACCTTAGAATTGGGCATACTAAGTTAAATGACTTATTTTTTTGATAGGACAGCATCATTCTGGATTATGCAGGTCTTGTAATCAAGATGAGACAATAAAGCATATTTTTTTAGGATGTGAGGTCTATAAAATACAACTTCCATATTTAAAATCTTTGGGAAATAATAGTTTAAAGCTGCAAGAATCGTTAAGTTATGGAGTAGAGTTCAAAGTTATTCATAAAGCCACATTCTATTATTTAAAAGCTATAGAGCTACTACAGAACATATAAATGAACGATATAAATTATGTCTGATTAGGTATTTCAGGTCCTTTTTACCCCCATATTCTGCATCACACTCTAGTCCAGGTGATGGCAGTAAGGCACCATCAGTTGGTTTGCCAACCACCATTAAACCGAAAAAGGGGTAATCAAGGAGACTCTTTAGTCAAAGGGGTAATCAAGGAGACTCTTTAGTCAAAGGGGTAGTCAAGGAGACTCTTTGGTCGTGGTGAAGGCATGGTCCCAAAATTAAGCTTTCTTTACGTAGTAGCTCGATCCTGTCAACTTAACTTCACAGTGGTGGCCTGTCAAAAACCTGAGAGCTGTTCATGTTACGGGCATAGACATGGTCACAACCATCTCTCCATCTGATCTGGTGATCAATGCAGACTCCCTCTTAACTGTTCTGCACAGGATACATTCATCTTCTCAGTTTGTGTTATTTCATCCAAGGAGCCTGCTTCTAAACAAAGAGTTTTGTGTTGGTTCACATAACCCTCAAAGAATTCATGTTTTTCAAGGCAATCCATCTGGATGATTCAGACGTTTTTTCCCAACATGGTAACCAAACTTGGCTGATCTTATCTTCTCATCTACTTTTTCTGGTGAGGGTTGGGGTGGCAGATCAGTCTGTCCCCAGCTACAGATTCCAGCTCTTAGTAGGAAATTCTCAGGTGTTCCCCAAGTCAGCCAAAGCTAAGCTGTCTGGAGCTTTGTGCTCCTGGTTGGGTCTCCAATGGCCAACTGGTTTGGGCTGAAATGTCAGACAAAAAATGGTTCACAATGACCCTCATGAAGGTACGAAGGTACAAGATAAAAAAAAAAAAAAATTGTACTTCCTTTGACCGGGATTGTCCTTTGACAATCCACATAACCTAGCTGGGCTCAGCCCAAAATGGTGATGTGGAGCTCATCACCTGCACGACAATGCGTGAGGCTTGGGTGCAATGCTCGTTTAGTGGTGGTCATAGGCAGCAATGGAAAATGGCATTGGGAACAAAATCTTTTGTGGGTTATTGTTTATCTAACAAGCAAAAAATGTATTTTCTTCTATTTAATAATAATAAAAAAAAAAAAATCTTCTTCTATGTTGTTCCTTACAATGGAGTCTGGCCTTGTCAGGTATCTGAATGTCATATTTACGGTCAAAAGAAAGTACACCTCATGAAATGTTTTTTTTTTTTTTTTTTAAACTTTTTTAGTATATTGGGACATCTCAAGACTTCACATTTAATTAAAACTAAAGGTGATGTAAATGGAAAAAAATGAAATTGACATTGCAATAATTTATTCATAGAACAATGAGCAAATATGTAATCGCTGTCTGTGGAAAAAACAAGTCCAGCCTTGGCTCTAATAGTTGGTATTGCCCCTCAAGTCAGAGGTTTTGTAACTGTTTAGTAGACTCGGATGACCGGCAGAAAGTTTGTCCCACTCATCCATACAGAATTCTTTCAGCGCTGTGATGTTTAATTGTTGTCTTGCATGCACAGCCCATTTCAAATCCCTCTACAGCTTCTCAGTGGGATTCTGATCCACGCTTGAACTTGGCCATTCCAAGATCCTTCATTTTTAAAAAGTTTGAGCAATTTCTTGGAACATTTACTGGTATGTTTAGGTTCATTATCATGGTTCAAGATACACTTTTAGATGAGCTTTGTGGATAGGGTACAGACAATGAATTGTGCTGAATGATTCATCATAAGCACTGGTGTTAGTAGTTTGGACTTTGGAGAGTTACTGGTGAGGATCGAGCACCATGCACACGAAGACCAGTGCACTGGCTAAAAAAAATTGTTAACTTTATTTTCTTGGATTTACAACCTTGCCTTCTTGTGGAAGAAGTGACTTCCAAAAGCAGCAGTCTTTTCACACAAACTTTCGTTAATTCTACTCCATATAAAAAAGTATTTACACAGATAAATAGAAAAGGGCACATTCTGTCAGGTAGCTTTCTTACTACTGCAAATAAATAAAAGTATGTTTTTCCACAAAATGTGTACTAATTCTGGGGTCTTTTGTAATGTATAAAATTCGAGGTTTAGTTTTCAAAGTTTTAAATGTACATTGTGCAATACAAATAGTGTGGATATACAGTACTGTACTAAAACAAAACCTGCAAGTATCAGATCAACTATGTTAGAATGTTCAATAAATGTTAGTTAAGCTTTCTTCTGCTTGAATTTCCTTGTTCTAAAATTATGTGTGAGACACTGAGCCAAGGTATTTGCATATTTAAAGCATAATCTTTCAGCATATCACGTAATGCACAAATTTAGATATCTGGGAACCATAAGAACTAAACACTGCATTAAAACAGGGTTGTTAAAAATATGATCATTAAGGTATGGTTACTAATTTAAAGTTGTTTAAATTATCCTAAAAACTATTTAAGGTCATATTGCCCAACCATACTTCAGAGGTCTTTCATCTTTGAATTCTGTTAATTTTAACTTGGACCAGGCTGATGCACGATTAGCTGCTATCAGTCTGGTCCAACTCCAGTTCAGGCTTTTGTGTGAGATGATGTGCCAAAGCATTAAACTGCACCCAACCACCACCAATTTTGTTTTACTGTATTTCTACTACTAGGTCATGCTTGCAGCAATAAATAAAAACTAGAAAGTTAGTATTTATTGGATTGCAGTACATTTTTGATAAACTGCAAAACAGAACTGTGGCTGAAGAAAATACAACAATCAATCAACAAGGAGCTTTTATTAAACAATTTTTAGCAAGTTGAGGACCAGTATATAGTCAACTGCGACTACCGCCAGTATATAAACCCAGAGGACAGTGAATGATTACAATTCTCTGTAGTCATCAGCATCTTTACAAAATGCGTCAGTGGATATGACTGCAACTAGGAACTCTGTTCATCTCAAAACACGGTTCTGTGTCTAGTAGTGAAGTTACCCAGGGGAATTGGTTGGAGGCTGGGGGTGGACAGTATCTGGTAAGCAGCTAATTTGGGAGGGAATATCTGATTCGATTTACATACTATAAATATGATGATAAACTAGAGGTGTACATGACAAATTCAGAAATGCCCTTATTTGGCATTTATCTCTGATACACCAATATAGTGAATAAATGAATGAGGGGACATGAATTTTAGGCACCTTGGTAGTCTGCAGGCGATAGGGATTTTTCTCAAATCCCTTAGGTGGGATTATAAAGAATATCATCTGGTATCAGATTCCTTGCACAGAGGGCCTTCTATCCTCTTCTGCATGAAACAACTGTAAAATAATGTAGAAAAAGTAAACATCCCTGGGAGAATCTTTAAAATCTTGTTAATGCCAATTCCCACTGGAAACACATCTGGATACTTGGTCTGAGATAACATTTATTGACCAATTTTTTTTTTTTTGCAATGTTTAGAGATGGCTTTCTTGTAACTGATTCATGCCAAGTCCGCATGGGCTGATACAAGTATTTTTTTTTTTTTTTATATATACAGACTAGTCAGTCTGCAGATCACATGATGCAAAAGAAGAATCCTTTACAGCTACAGCAGAGATGTAACCGATGTTGCATATTGCAAACCAACAAACAAAATAAAAATCTTTGTGAAAACTGGCTTATCACTGACAGGCCACATTTCTGTAGACGTTCTTCAAAGTCATGCTAAGGAGTTGCTGAGTACAGCAACTAATTTTTTCCTGTCCGTGTCCAGCAGGATACTGAACCAGAGTTACAATGTCAGCTATGAAGACTAGAGTTCACTTTAATCCATGGATTCCCAGGCTTCAAGAGCACGGTGTAGAGCAAATATTTTCACTTTTCTCATTGCAAATTGTGAATCATTTCTTCTTTGGCAATCAGGTGTGTTGTTTTGTTGACCAATGCCATTAATGAATTCAGTTTATGAGACCAGTCATTGAGAATGTCATTGGGGTCCTTTGGCCTCTGGAAATTGATGATTCCAGCCAAGCGGTCAACCTTTGCATAGATTGTTTTGCTTACCACTAGACAGGACAAAAATTCTTCAGATTCCTAGAAGACAAAAATGAAGAAAAAAAAAAAAAAAAAAAAACACAAGGTAAAATGATCCCCACATCAAAATATAACCCCTCTTAACTGTACAAATCTGGAAACAAATAATAAAAAAGCTATTTGTTTTTGTATGACAGAACTAAAAATTTACAGCCTATTCCTCTCCAAAATTTCTACTTACATCAACTGACAAGTCCAAAAGTGCTGCCATGCGCTTCATGGTAATTCTTGTGTAGTACTTGGCCATTATCCTGATATTCTAAAATACAAACAGGAAGTGTCATTTTATACAATGGTAAATTCAGATTACAACAGCATCTACCACTCTCTTGTCTATACTTATAACTGTCCTTGCCTTTTCCTAGTTACTGGTGTTTTTCCATTCCCTTCCCATATCCCCATCCACAGGAAGCACGCAAAAGGGCTAACATCATGCCCTATGGATGTTTTGCTATATATGAAACTTTAATACCTTCCCTAAACAATAAAAAGACTCACATGTTCTACAACTCTGTTTTTTAAGTTTTTCCATCTCTTCTCTCCTTCTTCTGTGTAGGCAAAAACATCTGTAGCAGGGCTGTCTGGAGAGCCCTCCCTGAGTTCCTTGCCATAATCCTCCACCAAAGTGGTCCAACGCATTAGCTCCATGGTGATAAACTGCTTCAGAAGATCCCTGAAAAATGTTATTTTAAATTCACTTAAAATCAACATTTTGCCCACTGGAAGCAATATGGCACTATGATCAAAGCAAAAATGCAAACACCTGTATAAAGTACTTCGAGTGGTATCATCTTGTTTCTAGGTCTACTGTCTTTTTGATCACATAATGGAAACTTACTTTTATATCGCAATAAAATGTTTTCTTTAATATCACAATGATACCACAAGCACACTCAAAAGTATTATTGCCTTTCCACTGTTTAAAAAAAGAATCACAATTTCCCATGAAATAAGTTGAAACTGACAAAAGAAATTGGCAGCCATCATTCTTTATTTCATATTTCACAGAGCAGACCCTTTGGCTTTTGATTCAGTACTTATTTTATTATTTAAAAAAAAAAAAATAAAACAAATGAGACCACTATCCTAAAATGGTGCTACACATCCTTTTGAGGCAATAACTGCAATTAAATGCCTTCTGCAGCTGTGACTGAAACGTCTACAACTCTTAACTGGCAATTTGACCAAGTGTTATTTAGCAAACTGTTCCAGTTCTCTTAGACTTGATGAACCTTCGCCCAAATGCAAGTTTCAGCTCTTTCCATGGGTGCCCAATTCCATTTCAACGTTTTCCTTTACACCATTCAAGAGTTCTCCAACACAGATTTATGTTTTGGGTCATTACCCCGCTAGTGGACCCAGGACCTGTGACTGAGACAGAACTGTCTGACACTGGGTAGAGAATGTTTCACTCCTGAATGCCTTGATAATTTTCTGATTTCATTGAGCCCTGCACAGATTCAAGGTAAACGGTGCTAGATGCAGGACAGCAAGCCCAATACATTAATGAGTCTCCTGAGGTTTCATAGAAGGGATGTCTTTAATTTGATCTTTTTCCCTTTGTAAGTATCGTTTTTGTCTTCTGCGTCTTCAAAGGACATTCCCTCAGAACTGTGGCTTGTCAACATGCATTTCAGCAAACTCCATTTTGGCATTTTTATGTGTCTTTCAAAAGTGGGGTCTTCCTGGATCTTTGTATTACGGAGCCCACTTTCATTCAGACAGCAATGGATAGTGCAACTAGCAATTGCTGTACCGTTGTCTTGAAGGTCAGCCTGAATCTGTCTTGATGTTTTCCTTGGTTCTTTTCTCCACCATTCAAACTATACTTCTTTTCAATCTGGGCTTAGTTTTCCACCTACAGCCCTAATCAGGGTCATTGTGATTGGCTACAATCTCACAGACCATAACCTTCTTGAGAATATTAGCTATTGTGGTCACAGGACCATGCTTGACTATTACCTCTACAGACAACTCCCTTCTTTTCCTTTTCTTGCCCAGGTTCAGTGCGATGCACAAACACAGCTGAGGGAGGAGTGAGCAACAGATTATAAGATTGAAGACACTTGGGCTTCTAATTAGAGTAATTAGTCTGTTTGAGATATCCATATAATCCAATTATGTCTTTCAAACTTCTAAATCATCCATATTTTTTCATTACATTTCCTTGTGATGTATATTTTAAAATAATATGTTAGATCTTAAATCAAAAGCAATGTGTCTGCTTTATAGAATATGGAATAAAGAATGGTATATGCTAATTACTTTTGTCAGTTTCAACTTGTTTCACAGAAAATTGTGATTCTTTGAAGTAATGGAAGGGTACCAGTACTTCTGTAAGCATCGGCCAGAATTCTAAGCTGGTGAAGCCAATTTAAATAAAACAATGCAAACACACACCATAAGGACACTATTCATCTTTCCCAACAACCCATAAACAACCAAATAAACAAATCACTTAAGACATGTTCATGAATACATTCAATATGTTAATTTTAAGAATCTATCAGTTTGTGGATAAGTACTACCATGAAGTCTAGCAGTTGTAGTCTTGAGAGGATTTACCAGATGTGTGGAGACTAAACAGAGGGAAATGACAAGATGTCATGGACCAGAAAAGATCTTCAGAATTGCTCAAGCTTGTAATTTTAATGTATCAAAAGGACTATAATCAACATTGGGTAATGACAATATTGTGGCTAAGGTTAGCTTTTACCAAAGTCGTATTACAAGAGACTCTAGGTATTGCTAATTAAACAGCCAACAGTGTTCTTACAATTCTTCACAGCCATTGAAGATGCAGAACACACTTACTTGTATTTGGGAATTTCTTCTAGCTTTTTGTCCTTGTTAATTCTGTGCACCAGATCAGACTGTTCATTATCATATGGTGAGAGGATCACATAAAGAACAACACTCTTCAAAGCCTGCAAAACAGAAAAAATGTAACGTCTGGATTTAAGACCGACACCCTAACCAAATAAATTTCACTTCCCAATCAAAGGAAACAATTGCTCATTTAGTATTCATCAAATTTGGGTTGGGGAGTGTTTGGGCTGCAGTGGTATAATGTCACATTTGTGGCAAGAGAAGGATGAAATTTTTTTTCTCAATTTGGTACCCACTAGAATGTTTCTCACTAGGTAACTTTGCCATGGGGCACAAACAATTTAAGTTTTAAGCTGAACAGCATTACGTATGTATCCATACTTGAATGAAATTATGCTGCAGCAAAATGAATATACACAAGTCGTGAGCCTCAACAAAAAATGTCTTCTCTTTGCCGGTCTGTGGCACAATCCCAAAACCAAGCAGAACTGTACTCGGATATAAAGTTCATTCCTCTTTGTCTGGAGTAACCCATATGTTCAAGGCATTTTAGCCTTGCGATTCCGGTGATGTGAGAAACAAAGTCATTAAAACGCGTAAGGCAGGAAATGGCTACAAAAAAAACTAGGATGTGAGCATCAGTAGACTTTGTGCCCCAGGAACCAAGTTACCCAAACTATTCCATCCATCCATAAGAAACTGTGCCAGACAGACACAAACACACACACCCGTCATCAAGATATCAATGTTTTTGGTATCAGGGGACCTAAAATGTCTGGATCCGTTGATTGAAATTTTCGATGAACCTAAATCTCTAACTCTAAAATTCTAAAATCAATTCAAGATGTGCACTTTGTTACCAAAAAAAAACAAACAAACAAACTATTTAATGTGTATTTGAACATTTAAAATCACATTAGATTCAAATTACCTTTCCCAGTTTCTGCATGCCACCACATTAGCCAAATATCACCAAGAATTGGTCGTTTCCTCCCTCTCTCCATTAACCAGTATTCTACTTTTCATTGCAACCTACATTTTCTGTACACACCAATCTGATGGAGGTCCATGTATACTGCTCAAAAAATGAAGGTAACTCTTAATCATCCCAGTCTAACACCAAATCAATTAAGCTTCATGGATATCAATCTGTCCATTTAGGAAGCAAAAGCTTCAACTACTTTGGTGCAAATTAAAAGTGACAACTTGAGCACTGAGAGGCAAGAGCAAGACAACATCACAAAGGGAATGTTGGCAACAAGCAGTTGCT
Organism: Polypterus bichir lapradei; assembly: GCA_026402145.1. Lineage (NCBI taxonomy): Eukaryota > Metazoa > Chordata > Cladistia > Polypteriformes > Polypteridae > Polypterus > Polypterus bichir. Next base: position 25,075,144 of record JANRMT010062846.1, on the reverse strand, counting down.
CTCTCCTTATCTTTCCTGACTGATTCCTCTCTAGTTGTGCATTTTGCTAGTGTCTTTGTCATTACTAGTAGCATAAGGAGATACCTATAGCCAATTCAGGTTGCACAGGTAGTTCAGCTCCTCTAGGATGGCTCATCCATGTATGCCATCACAAGCAGGTTTACTGTGTCTTCCAGCACAGTCTCAAGAGCATGGAGGAGATACCAGGAGATGGTCCATTACATGAGGAGAGCCGAATAAGGGCCACGAATGGCATCCACCCTGCAGCTGGACCGGTATCTGGTCCTTTATGTGAGGAGGAACACATGGAGCACTGTCAAAGCCCTACAAAATGACCTCCAACTGGCTACTGGTCTGCATGTTTCTGACCAAACCATTAGAACCAGACTCCATGAGGGTGGCATGAGGGACCGTCATCCTCTAGTGGGGTCCTGCGCTCTCTGCCCATCACTTTACAGCTAGATTAGCATGCGCTAGAGAATACACAATTGGAAGTTTTAAAAGATTATTGCCTCGTAGGATTGACAGTTTTATTGGCATCAAATTTGAATTCAACTATTTACCCAGAACTAGGAATTTTTTTAAGAATTTGCTCCACCACTTTGATCAACTTACATTTCAAAATACTTTGCTGATTCTGTGATATTGTTGAAGCAGTAAACAAATTATATTTCAACATTTAGGTACTCGTTACTGTCTGTCTTAAGACAAATTGTGTTCCACAATTGTTTTGAGCTATGGTGCTTTGAAATTTACTTTTTGCTTTTTTTGGTTTTGTGCTTAAAATACAGTACTTTTAGTGATTTAATAGTATTTGTGAAATTTTCTTCATTGCGCTGATTCTGAATTTCCAGGAAAGGTTATTAATTCATTGGTGAAATTACGAAAGTTAGTGTTAATAAGTATTTGTATCCAATACTTATCATGTATGATTGGCTACATATGAATACTAACATTTTGTAAGCTTGCTTTTCATTGTTACATGTTATTTTGTTTTAATCGGTAATTACGGTGATTGTTTGAGCTAATTTAAGAAATTAAATGATGATCAATGAAATCATGTTTTAATAACTTTTCCGGTAAGAGATAATTTTTAATAAGTATATTAAAGATATTCTTTTAAATGTAAAATTTTGAAATTTACATACCATACCTTTCTAATTTGTGCTATGCATTTTTTTGTTCTTAAGTTTTAATTCCACTAATTGTATTTCATATTTATTTTAATCTTTCAACAATTTTGTACTGTTTATGAATTAAATGGCATTTCTTCTAGTTTTCCGTATTTTTGGATTGATTGAACTTTATTACCTACATTTGAACATTTTTTATTTGAAAATGAGTTAAAAACCAAACAGCATCGCAAAAGCAAAGAAAATTAATCAGTTGCATACATGCTTACGCTCAGATTTTTCATATGAACAGAATTAACTACACTGCATGCATTATTTTTAATTGTTAGTTAACAATTCAAAGAAATTACATGGAAAAACACAAAATAACACCGTAATTGGACATTTGTCCAATTCACGTAATAGAACTATCAAACAAATGTGAAATTTGAATAGGTACATGTTTTGTTTCACAAGTTGACAAACTAATACAATTATTATATAATCTCTATATATACACAAGAAAGTCGAGTGGAGAACACTCCATATTTTTTTTTTGTATGAACTTAGACTATTATGACAGGTCTTTTAAACAATATCAAATATATTACATCTGAAAAACATTTTTCTTATGGCTTTGTTCAGACAAAGAACTAAGAGAATTTGTTTTATCTAAAGAAAGTAAGGTGGTCAATTTAAAAATTGGTTCTGTTTAGCAAACATTTTGGCTAGCAGTATTTTATCCAAGTTGTGCATTTACAGAAGCCTTTATGCTATTCAGCCCTACAAAGAGTACCTTACCTGTTGCCATTTAGCACTGTCTTCCTGGATGCATGGAGTGTCATAAATAGCACGGTAGTGCTTACAAATTGAAAGGTAAGACCCCTCATGTTCATCCACTTGAATCATTAGGTTGTAGTATTTCAACTTCAGTTCCTGAAAAAAAAAATGCCTGAAATGTGAGAACGGCAAAAATCCTTCCAGTTCTACAATGCACTTACAATCAAAAGCTACATTAAAGAAAGCAAAATGAACACATGTACAAAATCCAGAGACAAAGAAAACGCAAAAGGTTCACAAAAAGTTTTCTAACCTGAGTTCCTTCCTCTTGGAAGAACTTTGTATTAATCTTCTTGCTAATGATCTGAGTTCGGATATAATCCTTTACGGCAATGCACAACCTCATTTGCTCCAAGATAAACTCTGTCTTTTCCTTCTTCTCCATAGAACCATATGTTTCCACCTGTAACATTGGATAAAATCCCCCCAGCCAAAAAAAAAAAAAACAGACCAGAACAGCAATGTTCAGCATCTACATAGGAAGTAAGACTGTCAGTAAGAGCACTGTAGCATGTTCACTAAGGTCTTAACATGAAAGATGCATTCACTAATGTAATGAGGTCCTATAGTCACAAAGCTCAAAATGACATTTCTAAAATTGCTACTGCACATCCTCTTAACAACCAAAAATAAAAGGGGAAAAAAACTCATTTCTAAACTTTCCTGGGTAAATGCATTTTTATTGCTTTCAGTTTAATGGCTTCTGTAAAAATATTACTTTATGTCTACGATATTTAGACTTTTTCCTATTCCTGGTAAAATTTCAATTGATTCTTAATAATCAGATTTACCATATATACTCGCAGATAAGTTCTCCCGCGGATAAGTCGGGACTTGATTTTACTGTATAATTTCTTATATTTTATAATGTCGGTCATATAAGTCGAATGCGTAAAACTCAAGCTGTTGTTCCAAGAGATTATGATATGCTAACGCCCACCTGAGACAGTAACCACAGAGCACACTGCCTTCTATTTCTATGTGGGTGTGGCAATGCGTGGTATCAGTGTGTACTCCTAACCTCTCTCTCTCTATTGTGCCTACATGACCAAACGGTAATACCCAAACTATTCCGAAGAGATGTTTTGTACTGATTTGTGTTTTTTGTATCTCACACCCTCATACACCTTTATCGTAAGAGCATCCTTTATATCTACAATGGAGTGTACAATCAGAAGAAAATATGAAGTTGGTTTTAAATTAAATGCTGTCAAAGTAGCGAAAGAAATTGGTAACTGCACTGCCGCAACAAAATTCAATGAGTGTGTTGAATTTTTGAACAGGCATATAAGTTGGGGTCTGATTTTATGATCTATTTTTCAGGTTTCAAGACCAGACTTATACGTGAGTATATATGATAAGTACTCCAGAAGTTAACTTTCACAAATTACAAATAAATCAATTATTTCATATAACAGAGTTACCACCACCCCCTACTTTTTTTTTTTTTACTTCATTTTTATGGCTAATCAAGGATCAGGAACTGTGATGATTTCTCCCACTATCACTCTCAACTTTCAAGATATACTCAACTAATGTACAGTAACAATACTTTGGCGTATCAGAGATTTGGGTCAGTCATTTCAGACCTGTCCTAATCTGACAAAAAGAACAACATGAGGAAGAAATATCAGTAGTAAAGGGCATGTATTAACGTGAAAAGCAGTAAAAATATACGCTCTTAAGAAGTTACAAAAGCATCACAAAGCTTCTAGTATAACTGTAACTGCTCAGCTACAAGAGGTGGATGAGCAATGCATTAAAGTACAGCACTGATCTAAGACATCACCTGTAATTCCTGTAGGATTGCAGCGGCTTCCTTCACCTCACCACTTTGTTCTTTAATATTAGCCAAGATCCGTGTCAGCCGAGCCCGTTCAATTTCAACATAGATCTGTGAAACAAGGGAATCAAGAAGCACAAATGGATGAAACTAACAGCACAAACACCAAACTTCTATTGTGTCCAAGACTGCTTCAAACGTAGGATAAATTACTAATGGTCAGATTCCAAATCAGACTAAAAAAAGAACACAAGAACACAACAGAAGTGGCACAGAGAAAGGTGTTACGTGAGAAGACAACCAAGAGGAAAACAAAATGAAACTGACAAGATCTGAAAATCATGGAATGCTTAAAAGAGACAAGTCAGCATGCAAACAGTAAACTTAAACAGCAAACTAAGCAGTAACCTTTCCAGCTGTAACGGTGCGCAGAGTATCAATGAGTTTCAGCTTAACTGATAGGTCTGGGATATCTTCTACGTACTTGTAACACTCCTGTACCATCTTTGCAACAGCCTGGAGAAGATTTAAAAAATAAATAAATAAATAAATCAAAAAGGAGAGAAAAAAACACTCCAGCATACTTGGGGATTGTTAGGCTATGTTTATTTACACTGAGAGTGACATAGAAAATCACCCCAGATTTTTGTGCTAGCTTCTGAATACACTTCTGTTTATAAATGCCCATGGACTCCGAAATCTCACTTCCCAAATATAACCACACCAAAGTAAAACAAATATCAAAGGAAACTTCATACAGAAAGAAATAAAACTATATTAACCCCTTTACTGTGGCAGTCAAGCAAAAATAAATGAGTGTACTTTAAATTTCACAAAAAGATATTGAAAAATTACTATTTTACAACAGTTGCTTCAAATGATAACTCTAAAAAGATGCATCTGCACAATATTTAAAAGTTTAGCAAATACTTTCAAAATGTGTGAGGAATGTTGTGATAACACATGTTTAACTCCTAACACCATATCTTCATAATCAAGTAGGAATCCACAAAAGTTGTAAAGTTTTAATTTACATTCTGTTCATAATTTGCTTGAATAACAAGATGGATTAATAATTCTCCACTATTAAACAATCTTACATTCTCAATCATTTCAATCTTTACTACTACATCTGTCACATGGCCGTTTTTCTATTCATCCTTAATGCTCTTTTATGGCTTGGTTTACAAGTTTTGAGAATTTGGGGTATAGTTTTTAAACAAACTGAGAAGCAACAGTTTAATGCTGTTGCCTTACAATGGAAAAGACATAGGTGGAATGCCTGGCCACTGTCTCACCAAGTCCACATAGTTTTCTTTCAGAGATGTAGGAAAAAATACAATTCTTAAACATGTATGTTGAATTAAACAACTCTAAATTGGTACAGATAATATGAATCGGGATGTGAATGAGCGTGAGAGTGAGCTCTGTAATGAGCTACCATAACTTCCAGGGTTATTTTCTAAAGAATACCTCATGTTAACATTTTTTACCAACTTTGCAAAGTTAAATACAAAAAAAAAAAAATCAAACTATGAATAAATTTGGTTTGGCAGGCCTGTAGTAAACCATAATGTGCAAATAGGTAAAAACTGAAAAAACATGCAGTAGACAGGTTTTTATTCTGTTATTTAATGATATATGATGTCCCACCACTGGGTAGCAGCAGGCTGGGTACAAGCATTGAGGGGAAAGAAATGAATTTATAAAAGACATTATAGTTTAATAAAAATTGAACCCTGCAGAAGGAAACAAACTTTTCAATTCTTCACAAAAAGCACAACCACCAGCAAAAATAAGTGCATCGTGTGAAATAATGGCGCAGTCAGTAGTGAATGTTTTCCTACATAAATACCTCAGGCTATTTAAGGAGTACATGAATTATACAGAGACATTTCTAGGCCTTACCTGTTTCAGTTGACTTCTTCTCTTGGATAACAGCATTATATTTTCATTCAGTGAATCCCACTCTTTTGCTTCATAACACATCTGTACTATAGCAACCAGAATCCTAGATGTAGAAATCATATCTGAAGCCTAAAAAACAAAAAAAAAAAAAACTAGTTGAAAGGCATAAAACTCCACTGCAGGGGGCACTCTTCACATTGCAAGTGGTGACAGTGGACTTGGAACATTTCAACTTTTTAATCAAACTGTACTATATTGTAGATTTATATACCCTTCCTGTAATGGTCTCCACATCATACTTACTTTTTTTTTTTTTTTTTTTAATTTTATTGAAATCACACAACATTCCATACAAATAGATCAATTTTACAAGAATAGGACTGAAAACAAATCAACCCCCACCCCTGAGAAAGCGAGCATGGGCAGCAGAATAAAACTTAAACCTAGTAAAAATAAGTAAACAGATAAAATTAATAAGTGAATATAGATGAATGGAGGAGAAAAAGAAAAAAAAAAGGATTAGGAAGAGAATCTGCTTCCTTAGTGCTTAAAAGCTTATTCTTATACTTTTAAAAACTAAAACCTCAGCTTAAGTTTTTTTTTTCAATTAAATATTTAAGCTTCTCATTTGGCAATGTTTTCAAATTTACATTGCCTGATGTAATAAAAAGGTGACCTTTCAGAAATCTTGCAATGACTCTTCTATAGAATAAACATTTTAGCAGAGTGCATGACTCTAAAAAAAGTGCAACTCTGTAATACTAAAAAGGCACTACTGCTACAACAATTAGCCATTAAAACACACTTTTGAGGACAAGGTAAGAATCTGTACAATGTTTAATAATGTAAAATGTTTAAATATGTTAAGTGATTTATTTATAATATACACAAACAATGTTAAATACAGTATACATAGTTAAGGAACAAAACTCAAAAACACACTAATTCAAATCAACTATGAAGCAATAAAAAGCAGGTCAACACTACTATATACAATACAAATAACTTTTAAACAAGGAAATATAGCTACATTCAATTCAGTTTATTTTTGAATGGTGCTCTTCACTAAGTACAGGAAAGGTAAATGCAAAAACCCAACCAAGTTAATAATTACATAGTGAGTACACAAAGATACAGATTTGTTTAAACAGACAGGAAACAAAATTAGTTTAAAACCGATTAACATAACTAGAACCCAGCAGCATCTGTCTGTTAATTATCTGCTGGACTACATACTGCAATTCCTGTTTTAAGGTTTCTGCTTATTTTTTCCTTATACATTCAGATACAATTTTGTAAACTTTCTTCTATAAATAGTGCATGAGACATAAACTAGAGCGAAACTTGTGACACTTTGGATATGGAAGAAACCATCTAACATCCACACTTCAGTGCACAAGAACTCCCAATGGGCCTAAAAGATTTCTTTTTTTTTTTACTGAAACCTAAGACCACCACACAGATCATATGCTTTGAATATATCAGAAACAAACGTTTAAAAAATTGATTAAACAAAAAATAACTTAACTTTGCTTAAACCCAGGTTTGACAGCCTCACCATGGTGCACACACATAAAATACTCTGCTACCAGTAATATCGCAAACCAGTAATTCACAAATGTAGTCCTTGGTACCAAAAATAGAGGCTGCAGGTCTTTGTTCCAACTAACTTCCATTTTTCAATGGACTCTTAGCCTAATTAAAATCAGTCATTATTTCCCAGTTTCTGTGTTTTGGGGTCAATGTAGAAATTACAAAAGTAACTCTGGTAGATTTTTATTAAAATGTACTAAGCAGTTATATGGGGGCTTAACAGTATTTTCATCCTAATTTTCATTCTGCTTTTCCAGGTGTTCTGGTTATTCAATTCACTACTTTTACTAATTAGTGGGTCTGCAAGGTGGCTGTTTAACCCTAATCCATGAAGGAGGGGGTCTCCAAGATCCCCAGTCACAGACTCTCAAATTCTTTCCCTTTCAAGGTAATATGACGGCCATGAAATTTTCTGACTTTTCATTTTGTGTTGTCTTGAAAAATGTGCCGTAATCCACTTCTCAATAGCTTAGTGCAAATAAGTGCTACAGTAGCACAAAGTATACGATTCATGGAAACGTTACCATTTTTGTACGAGCATTTTTGCTTCATTTTATATTTGAATTTTCTATTTAAATTTGTATTTGCTTTGGTTTAGATTTTCTTAGTCCTGCCTGAGACATTGCTGGTGTATAGTTTGTTGAGGAGCAAGTCCAGTTGTTGTGTTTATGAACAATGAGTCAATGACCAACAAAGAAATTCAATGCAAGTGAAGCCCTGGCTGAAATAATGAAGGAGTTTTCGGATTTCGATACATCAGACAACTCAAATGAAGAGGACAATGATGATGGAAGCGACACTGTGTCAAGTGATGAGGAAACAAAAACTGATGATGAAACAGCCCCGTGGAGATGCAGCAAATGTAGCTAAGAAGCGACGCTGTCACATGAGAAAGATAATGGTCGTTTGCTCCCAGTGCAAACCTCCGGTTTGCCAGGAACATTCAGAGCGTTCCCTTGTGTGTCTGGCCTGCAAACAAGTTGAAGCGAATCAACTTGTCATTGCGAATCAGACGTGTAACTGATGTCTTGTTTTAGTGCTACTATGACTGTATTTTATATGATTTGGTGAACACTAAACTTGCATTAATATTACAACATGTAAACCATTGAAAATTTACTTCATTTCAGAGGTAATAAAAATTTCTGAAGTTATTGTATTGCTTTTTAGGCAGATTTAACCAGTTTAAAATGGTCTGCAAGATGGAGGTCTGAAAGACCCCCCCCCCCCCCCCAATTCATGGAAACGTTATAAAAATGGCATTCATTAATAAGGGTTAATAAAGTTCTGATAGCTGCACAAGACCAGTTGGAGAAAGGCTTTAGCCATAACAGACAGGACAGGGTGGTGTTCTCTGGAAAAAAAACGTACAAATTACAGGCAGAAGTGCTCCCAAACTTTACCGTCCCCCATGAGGTGAGGAATAATTTATCTGTCTATCTTGGCTAATAAGCTAAAAGAGTTTTATTGCCAGTTTGACAAGGATATGAGCCCCTGCTTGGACTCTGACCCTCTGCCTTCTGAATCAACAGTTCCCTTCTCTCCCTCTCACAACCATCTCAGTGTCAACTTTCCCCCTTCTTTGAAGTCCATTCACCTTCTTCAAACTCCCTTCCCCCCAGTCATTCCTCTCCTCTCCACCCTATACTTTCTGTGATACAAAAGGAGGTACAAAAACTTCTGAGGAAACAGAATATTATGAAAGTAGCTGGCCCTGATGGAGTCTTGCCTGGTACTCTTAGAGATTGTGCAGACCAATTAGCACCAGTGTTCACTGACATATTCAACACCTCCATGCAGCTGGGCAAACTTCTGGACTGCTTTAAGGTGGCCATTATTATTCCAGTTCCCAAGAAGGATAAAATCTCTGAACTTAATTAATATAGGCCAGTTGCTTTGACCTTAGTTATGAAAAAAATTCAAATGTCTCATCCTTTCCTACATAAAGTTCATCATTGATCCTCTCCTTCAGCCACTTCAGTTTGCATATAGGGCAAATCGTTCAGTGGAAGATGAAGTTCATTTATGCCTCCACTATATTCTTCAGCACCTGGATGTGCCTAACACCTACGTGAGGGTCCTGATTGTGGATTTCTGCTCAGCCTTCAATACCATTCTTCCAGAGTCACTTCAGAGTAAACAGATCCAGTTAGGTATACCATATGGTGTCTGCCAGTGGATTACGAGTTTCTTGACAGGTAGGAAGCAGTATGTGTGACTAGGCGCTTACAATGTCCATTAGTCTCGCCCCAAGGCTGTGTTTTTTCATGCCTCCTGTCTTCACTTTATACAAAAGACTGTAGATCCATGGACAAATCTGTAAAAATCCTAAGGTTTGCAGATGACACAACCATAGGGGGTTTCATGTACAATGATGATGTGTCTCCCTATCAGAGAGAGGTGAGTCGTCTTGTAAAATGGTGTTTTTGTAACAACTTGGAGCTGAGTTCTATTAAGACAGTGGAAATGAAGATTGATTTCCAGTGACAAGTCACCGTCTACCTTTGTAAATACTGTTACATTTTTACCCAGCCATCACTGAGAGTATTGTATCCTCCTCCATCACCATTTGGTTCCCTTCTGCCTCCCCTCAGTTGCAGGTGATTTGTTCAGCTGAGAAAATCATTGGCTGCTGTCTCCCAACATTAAAATGTGTGTTAATAGGCAGAGTGGAAAACAAAGCAGGAAACCCACCCACCCAAGCAGCCATCTGTTCATTAAATTGCCATCACAGATGAGGTAGAGGTCTATTGCGACCCGAACTACACGCCATTTCCACTGCATCTTTCCTCAAATCATTCAGATCCTAAATAAGCTTACATAGGGTTACTCCTAACTGTTTTTGCAGCATATAACTAGTAAAAGTTTGCCTATTCATAAACACTTCATACTTGCACACTATTTGATATATATATATTATTTGTATAGTTCTTCTAGATATCAAATAGTTGAGTTTAAATACTTGGGATCAACAGTACAGAGTAACGGGGATTGTGGAAGAGAGGTGAAAAAGAGAATGCAGGCAGGGTGAAATGGGTGGAGAAGAGTGTCAGGAGTGATTTGTGGCAGACGGGTATCAGCAAGAGTGAAAGGGAAGGTCTACAGCACGGTAGTAAGACCAGCTATGTTATATGGGTTGGAGATGGTGGCACTGACCAGAAAGCAGCAGACAAAGCTGGAGGTAGTAGAGTTAAAGATGCTAAGATTTGCATTGAGTGTGACGAGGATGGATAGGATTAGAAATGAGTATATTAGAAGGTCAGGTCAGACAGCTGGGAGACAAAGTCAGAGAGGCGAGATTGCATTGGTTTGGACATGTGCAGAGGAGAGATACTGAGTATATTGGGAGAAGGACAGAGCTGCCAGGAAAAACAAAAAGAGGAAGGCCTAAGAGGAGGTTTATGGATGTGGTGAGAGAGGACATGCAGGTGATGGGTGTGACAGAACAAGATGACGAGGACAGGAAGATATGGAAGAAGATGATCCGCTGTGGCAACCCCTAACGGGAGCAGCCAAAAGAAGATTTGTACAGTTCTTCTATTTCTTTAAGTTAACTATTGAAATTCGCAAATGTTCTATTTAAGTTAACTACTGAAATTTGCAAATGTTTTGTTCTAGAGATTGTTCTATTTGTATAGTGCAGGGGTCGGCAACCTGTGTCTCACAAACCATATGAGGCTCTTAGATTACGTGGCTGCAGCTCTTCCCAGAACGATAGATACATTCACATTTTCATGTCTTAATATATTATTTGATAATACTTTCATAAGGATAAATTATTTATGGGTTAATATTTTTTTTATTTAGATATTTCTTTAGCTATATGCAAATCAGGAGGTCCATCGCATGCCTCTGATACTGTTAACCTCTTAACTGCATCATCTACATCTTTCTGAAAGTCATTCTGTTTTGACGAGATTACATCTTCTTTGAAATCATACGTTTTCCAGAGTTTTCTTCAATATGCTTCAATGTTTATTGGGATTCCTAACTCTTTCATATACTTTTTGTGGTTAATCGTCACCATACCTTTCCAAGTCTTTGTAAACATTATATTTTTACCTATTTACATATTATAACCAGCTAAGTTTGGAGTGGTGAGTACATTTTGCACTGCTCAGTCAGCGCAGATAACATAGTAAAGTGAAGAGTGAAGGGAGGAGTAAGGGTAAAGACCATCACTACAGAACTGAATGATGTAACATTAGTCACCTTTACACTCTTATACGTCTGAGTGATTTAAAACAGAGATGCAAAACTCTATGGGTCTTCAAATCTAACATGTCTAATTTGCAATGGAAAGTTATCCAATAACAAGAAATCAAATCTTGAACGTCACCTTTTAACAAAACTTTGAAATTCCTTCACAGATGGAAGAAAATGTATATATATAAAAAAAAAAGAAAAAAAGCGCTTTTTAAATTTGGCTGAACATCTCTACTCTGGCTTCAAAAATAAAGAAGATATTAAAAAAATTAAAGACACTTCACTATTCGCAAAAACTGTTCACGACAGAATCATTAAGATGGGCAAGAATGTCACATATCAACGGATTAATAATATAAAGTTGGCATCTTTTTCATAGTTGAGATCTAAGTCGTGACCCGAAGGTAATTGCAAAAATTTGCCTTCTGGGACGGTGTTTCCAATAATGATCTCAATGAATAATTACTGGCTTAGATACCTCTTAAAGGACAAACTCGAAGTGAAGATATCAATGTAGCAATTTTGGAATTTTTGACTGTTAGGGAAATTGACATCAATAAATTGGTATCTATCGCTACAGATGGAGCACCCAGTAATGACAGGCAAAAATAAAGGCCTTGTTACCTTCTTCAAACAAAACTACTTTTGTTTGCAGAAGACTTGAAATGTGGAAATCTGTTTCATTCCAAAACTTCAAAAAAAATCTGGAAATTATTGGAAGTGTCACTGATAGCGCAACTTCTTTCTAGCAGCTACTGCAAAAATGCACAATTCATTTACTGGTCGCTTCAAAGATTTCAGAGATGAGAAGTCCACTCTTTTGTTCTTGACAAAACCACCTGTGGCGAATGTCAACCGAATATATTTTTCGTTGTTTCCAACAGTTGGCAGAGCTCAGTTTGTACTACACCTGCCAGACTTGGAAAACAAAGATTTGTGGTCTTCAAAAATTTACATCTTTACAAAACCTGGAAACAGAAAAGGCGACTTCAGCCATGAATCACAAATGGACGGAACTTTCCAACTGTTAAAAGGAGGACCAACTGATTTTCAAAATGTGGAACAGCCTTCCAGACTACTGTTGCCCATTCAAAATAGCAGCGTTTGAAATTTTGACAACTTTTAGGTCCATTTATTATTGTGAGCAGACGTTCTCCAATATGAATGATATGAAAAGCAAGCTAAGAAGTCAGCTTAATGATGTAAGCTTTGAATCCTGTTTAAAACTGAAGAATTGAAGAAGCTACTCAGTGAACATGAAATAACTCTGTGCAGAAATGCTGTGTCAAAAGTCTCATTAAATTGTTTTTCTTTATTTTCTGTATTTGAAGTTTTGTTTTTGTGTTATAAATTCATATATACCCATAGCGAATAAAAAAATCGTTTCTCAAAACCCCTTCTCTACCCATTTTGGCTTTTTGTAAATCTTGGGGCAAACATTTAGGACAAAACGGTCTTTAGATTTAAAAAGCTTGCCGACCACTGGTATAGTGGTTTGCAGTGTCAGGTTAATGGTGGGTTGAAATTGTGTTGTCTTGTGTTGGTTATGCCTTGTATCCCATGTTTTGCATCTAACCAAAGTCAATTATGGTATTTTTCACATGCTAGCAATAAAGTGATTCTTATTCTGAAGTGGTTACAGCTTTCATCATCCTGGGTGTCTGCTATGCTTGTTGTTAATTGTTACTATTAGGTTTAAATGAAGGGAGCAAACTACACAGAAAAGAGAAAAATAACAGGAAAACAACAAAGAGTTAAGCATTTAAAGCTTTAGAAATAAACAAATATTTCTAAATGTTTTATAAATGTAAAAAATGCTTTGCTGTGCTTTTCTGGATGCTGAATAAAAGAAGCTGAAAAAAGATAGGCTACTTAAATTACATCAGTTGTTATTTATCATCATCATATATCATCATTGATTGAGAATCTAGCTGGAACAAAAACCTGCAGCCACAGGGAGTCCCCAGGACCAGGATTGGGAACCACTGTTTTAAATTAAAAATCCAACCAGTGAATGACAACTGGAGGACTTTTTTGACATTTATTACGGTGTCGAACAAATGTCATATTGCTAAACATGACCAACACACACTAATGTGTTATCTTGTACATTTAAAACAGCAATGTCCACCATTTTTGCCAACTGTAACACGAGTTAACTGACACATACCATGATAGGTAGCTGGCACTGGGAAAGTTAGGCAGAACATAAAGCCTAATACTGAGAGTGGCAAACAATGCAAATATATAACATACAAATTATTTTAAATATGAAGCACATTTCAAAATTATGGAAAGTCTTTAATAAAGGCTGAATTGAATTACAGGTTCATACAACAGCAGTGGAGAATACCTTTTATTAGAAATAGGTGGGAGGACTTATAGATAATATTAATTATGCCTAATCAATTCAGGCTTGTGGGCTGCAGTCTACCTTGGTAGCATTGGATGCAAATCAGGAACCAGTACTGGATGAGGTGCTAGTCCTTCAGTGGGCCCATTCATGTACATACATCTTAACTGGCCCCAGGTGGGTAAGAGGAAACCCAGGACACCAGATTAGTGAAGCAGCAGTTCTGCCACTATGACCCCCGTAAAGTAATCAACCTCAGCTCTAAAAGAGTAATAAGCAAACTTGATGGATTATATGGAAAATTAAAAAACAAAGGTATTAGTTAAGATTTTACAGTAGTGTTGCTACAGCCTAAAGTACTTTTTTTTCCATTATTCATGCCAAAAACCTGTATCCATACCAAACTAATGTTTTCAGTCCTTATCATTTAGCTGTAACATGCATTTTATAGTTAGACTACATTAAAATGTACAGCCTTCCAAAAGGAATGTAGGTCATCAGTACATTAAGATTCTTATACCGCACAAAGCCAAAGGAACTGAATAAAAAAAGCTCTTGAACTGAAGTTTGGCAAGCCAATGAGTAGACAGAGATTAAGGCTGCTACTGGTAATTTGGGAATGAAAAGCCTTCTTTCATTGTGGTGAACTGACCCTTAAACATGCTGCATATAATGAACCATTGTACAGACTACACAGCAATTTCCAATGTTTAAAATCCTGTAATTAAGCAGTAAGTTAGTGGATACTGCATGTCCGAAGATTACTAACAGTGTCAAATGTTTCAGTAAATAAGACAAAATATGAAAAGGATACTGTTCAGATGCATTAGTGCAACAGAATGGAGCTTGCACTGACTAAGACAGCACAGCTGTTACTCTTAGGTCTCATTATTTAACCAAACAACAAATATATTTTCACATGTTTACATGTATAATAGTTTAACATTTTTCAAATTTTCAAATGAAAACTAAGACACTAAACCAATTGAGAGTAATTTTGGATTTCTTTAGTGGTTAAAGGACTTTACTGTTCTCAGTTCAACAACAGTGTGTTGAAGCACTAAGGTATCATATCTGGAAACAAATTTCTCAATCTCTAACTCACTGTGATGCTCTAGTAATTAGAGCCATCTCTAAAACAGAGATTATGTATCCCGATCCCGGTATACTAAAGGATGAATAATACAGAGTTAAGACACTCTAGAAGTGCCACCTTTGACAAAAATGTTGGGCCACTACTAGTTGAACCTGAGCAAGTCACTTAGCAATCCTGTGATTCCATGGTGTGTGTGGGGGGAGGGAAGAGAACAGATGCAAACAGTTTTTCCTAGGAATGTGTGCTTGTAAACTGCCTGGAGATGGAGTTGACTAAAACAAAGCATTATGTATTATGTAAAATAAAAGCTGTTTAACTATTATCTTTTTAAAAAAAAAAAAAAAATTTTTTTTGGGAAGCAATCCATTAATCCTTTATTTCAAATTATTTTACAGCATGTATGTATTTTGTATTACATTTTCCTCAATAGTCACAATATACCAAGGTGCCATTAACAACATTTACTATACTGCCAATACTGATGCTCCGTGCAAGAGAGGACAGAGCTGACTATACTTCCTTAGAAGGCTGGCGTCCTTCAACATCTGCAATAAGATGCTGCAGATGTTCTATTAGACGGTTGTGGCGAGTGCCCTCTTCTACGTGGTGGTGTGCTGGGGAGAGAGCATAAAGAAGAAGGACACCTCATGCCTGGACAAACTGGTAAAGAAGGCAGGCTCTACTGTAGACACGGGACTGGACAGTTTGACATCTGTGGTGGAGCGACAGGCGCTGAGCAGGCTCCTGTCAAACATGAAGAATCCACTGCATCCACTGAACAGGATCATCTCCAGTTAGAGGAGCCGCTTCAGCGACAGACTGCTGTCACTGTCCTGCTCCGCTGACAGACTGAAGAGATCGTTCCTCCCCCACAATATGCGACTTCAATTTCACCCGGGGGGGTGGGGTAAATGTTAACATTATACAATTTTATTGACTGTTATACCTGCCTTGCACTTTTTAACTTTCACTGCATTTCTATCACTCTTTAATTTAATATTGTTCTTTATCAGTAGGCTGCTGCTGCTGCTGGAATATATGAATTTCCTCTTGGGGATTAATAAAGTATCTACCTATCTATTTCCATGAGAAATCATTAACCTAATTTACACTCACCGTTCTGGTCTGTTTTTCTAAAGACAAAAGATTTTCAATGGCTTCCTGGAGTCTTCCTTCCTGTAAGAAAAACAGTTTACATGAATAGAATGCCAGGAAAAAAAATTTTCAACAGAATTTTTGCATCCAATCTGATCCTGTGCTGCTTTCCAGATTTTTCAGCATATGGACATTGCATAGTTTATGTAAATAAAGTTAAATATTTATCATTAAATGAAGTATTGGTGGACAGCACACAAAGCCTTTATTTTCATTTTCAACTTAGAACAAAAAAAAAAAAAATCCTCCAATTCTCCAAATTTAAACCTGCAAACTTAGCACACCATGTTAAAATAGATTAGAGAGAGAGAGGTTAGGAGCACACATCGATACAGCGCATTGCCGCACCCACCACATGACGAACCAACTCAGAATCCCAGATTAGATTAGATAAACACACAAAAAACAGATATAATATGAAACTTGGCCTGGAAGAGTGGTAAAAATAAACTGATATTCCAACAGATAGACAGAAATGCAAGCTTACATTTGTAAGACTAAAAAAAGAAAATTTGTTAGTTTGAAATGTAAATGATACTGACCAATGACTGTGTCACAATGTAAAAGAAGAAAAAACCCTTATCCTTTCTGTATAATATCTTCTAGACCTGTAAGCACCCATCAACAAAATCTACACATTCTGCACATGGTAATAATTATGTGTAAGAAAATGATGAAAAAGAACAATGTTCAAGTATTGACCATATCTATCAGAAGTCAAAGAAATCTGACACAGAAAAGTCATATGGGACTTGGGATAACAGCAAATAATGCCCATCCAGGACATGTGACTTTAACTTGATTTTTATGAGGCACTAGTTATAAACATAAAGCTTAAAATTGTGTCTCCTCAACTATAAGAAGGAATTTGGGAAAACTGACAGCTATCAGTATAAGCTGTAAAAGCTGAAAATACATACCATACACAAACTATTGTTGGACAGCAGGCAGTATGGATAAAGAAAGGAAATCTAAACCATAATGTTGCTAGTTCAACTCATGCTTCCTAACTCAATGTATAAAAATAAGGTAACTGTTAGGTTAAAAAAAAAAAAAAAAAGTGATCAGCTGTACCACACACCTGTAGTGCACTGAAATGTTGCTTCTAGAAAAGTTACATACAAAGCAAAGGTTGTTTATGTGACAAAGCTCTGGAAAACTCAATTATATTGTGGTCAAATTTAAGTATATCCAGTAGTATCAGGCAATTTAAGTATCATTTCTCTCGAAAATTCCCCCCGGCATAATGAACCGCTAGGTTTTAAAGGTCTACAATGGAACCCCAGTAAAAAACTGATCCTAGTAAGTCTGCTTATTACCATATAGATCCTAAGTCTACAGGGATCAGTAAAAGGTGACGGCTGTTAATTCCTCCTCCTGCAATCAGTGGAGAGCTGAACTACTTTGAGTTCACCTGAACCAGGCAGTAGTGATCGATCAAACTCTGATCTGAACTGGTAAATTGTCATTACAAAAAAAACTTGATTAGTGAATCAGAATTTGTTTTACAGTAATATACTTGTGGTGTTCCTTTGGGCAAGGTATTGAGGTACTGCATGTTATTTTTTGCTGTGAATTTTCTGTACAGAGAGAACAGCAAGGTAGCCTTTACCAGAGACAGACATGTTTGGAATATTAGACTTTAAATGAATGAAAATGGAGTAATAAACTGAGAAAAAGGAATCTGAGCAGTTCAATTAGACAAATGGCAAAAGAAGCTACTTTAATGAAATCTGAGCTTCTTAATTTGTCCTTTAATTAAAACAAACACAACTTGTCTGAGTTTGGAAGGTGAGCAACCGTATATTAAGTACCGCAGCTCACATTTTCAATTACAAAAACGAGATATTGAACAATTTGAAATTGCTGGTTGGTAAACAATAGGCTTATTAGCTTAACACTAAAAAATTCAGACGCGAGTGTCAGTAGGCTTTGCACCCTAGGAAACAAGTCACCTGAACTAATAACACATATATAAACGAAAGACCTCTGTGTGTGTGTGTATGGAGCAGTCTGTTCTGCTCACGCTTAACCACAGTCACGAGATGGCTCATGCATGTACTTCTACCTTTTTTCGCCACTTGCGCATACCTCACTATGAAAGACCTGTGTGCAGCAAACACCAATGCGCAACAACATCAACGTTCTAATAACACAGATAAAGAGACATAACGCTGAAATAAAGTAAACACTGCAGCTTAACAACATGCAAGTTAAACACCGAGGACAAGCCTTAAAGTTTTCACTAAAAACATTGTCTATCTGGAGGCATTTTCTCGAGAAAAAGATCAATAAGACTCAAATGCCAGCGATACAGATAAGATATACGTAGTATTGCCAGTGTCTTCTTACAAAAGCCAGTGGGGCATCTTATTATAAAAACTTACACTCCAGACACTAACTCAACAGAAGCTAGTTCTAAACAAACTGACCTTGAAACTTATTCAGCTGAAGCAGTTCAGAATAGCAGAGCTTAAAATTACCCTTAAAAATGGCAGTTGAAAAACAAAAGAAATTAAATTCACTTAATGTAGACACTACAAAAACTAGGAGTAGATCACTGAAATTTAGAAAAACAAAATGCAGAGAGACAATAAAAAAATGAAATCTCACTAAACCACTGCAAGCTACTGCAGACAAAACCTGGCTGAAACAGAGGAACAGTAACCACAGACTGGCCACTGAAGCTGGCTATCCAGAGTGGGCTGGACATTCAAGAAGCAGGGGCTGCTCAGGAGAGATAAAGAACATTTTTACCTATTAAGGTTCTCCAAATAACCAAAAATATAAATTCAAATATTTTAAAAACAAGTATGCAATGCTTCAAATTTCAAAGGGAGGTTACAAATTCTGGGTGCCACATGCCATATATGGCATGTATATAACAAACTGTTCAAAAAACGAAAGGAACACTTTGAAAACACATCAGATCTCAATGGGAAAAAAATCCTGCTGGATATCTCTACTGATATGGACTGGGAAATGTTTTTGGAACGAAAGGACACCACATCGTTTGATGGAAATGAAAATGATCAACCTACAGAGGGCTGAACTCAAAGACACCCTGAAAATCAAAGTGAAAAAATGATGCAGCAGGCTAGTCCATTTTGCCGAAATTTCAATGCAGCAACTCCAACTCGTACTCAGTAGTTTGTATACATGCCTGTCAATGTTGGGGTAGGCATGCTCCTAGAGCTCTTTGACAGTCTGAGGTGCAACCTTGTGGCGTTGGATGGACCGAAACATAATGTCCCACCCAGAGGTGTTCTATTAGATTGAGGTCAGGCGAGTGAGCGTGGGGATGAGTCTCTGGTCTGTGCGTCACTCCATAGATATGCCTCACCAGATCATCACTGACCCACCACCAAACCTGTCATGCTGAACGTTGTTACAGGCAGCAAAACATTCTCCATGGCTTCTCCAGACCCTTTCACGTCTGTCATATGTGCTCAGGGTGAACCTGCTCTCATCTGTGAAAAGCCCAGGACTTCAGTGGTGGACCTGCCAATTCTGGTATTCTATGGCAAATGCCAATCGAGCTCCACGGTCCCAGGCTGTGAGCACAGGGCCCACTAGAGGATGTCAGGCCCTCAGACCACCCTCATGAAGTCTGTTTCTGATTGTTTGGTCAGAGACATTCACACCAGTGGCCTGCTGGAGGTCATTTTGTAGGGCTCTGGCAGTGTTCATTTTGTTCCTCCTTGCCCAAAGGTTTAGATACCAGTCCTACTGATGGGTTAAGGACCTCTCCTAGGGTAACTGCCTGTCTCCTGGAATCTTCTCCATGCCATTGGGATTGTGCTGGGAGACACAGCAAACCTTCTGGCAATGGCACATATTGATGTGCCATCCTGGAGAAGTTGGACAACCTGTGCAACCTCTGTAGGGTCCAGGTATGGCCTCATGCTACCAGTAGTGACACTGACCATGGAAAAACAGTCATAAAAGATGAGGGGTTGAAAATGTCAGTGGCCTCCCCATGTTAAACCATTCCTGTTTTGGGGGTCCTCTCATTGTTGCCCCTCTAGTGCACCTGTTAATTTCATTAACACCAAAGCAGCTGAAACTGATTAACTCCCTCTGCTACTTAACTGACCAGATCAATAGCCCACAAGTTTCACTGACATGATGATATACTCTTATTAAAAAAAAGTGTTCCTTTAATGTTTTTGAGCAGTGTACAATGTTACTGATGTGCAGTTTTTATGTATTTTTTACTTTATTGCATCCATTGTGTTGTACAACTCACATGCAAAACAAGGTCAGCACTATTTGCACTTGTGAACCCCACCCATGCCTTATTTAAAATATATTTATTTTTTACATTTTCTTCTGCTCAGTAAATGCCTTTAAAAGGCATGCTGTGCTTGCATCTTTTACACGGATTCTTAAAACGTGCATTTGAAATGCACAGTTTTGGGATGAATGTGAAATTGACCACCTGAAATCACTACTCCTCACAAAGGCACATCTGTTTGTCTGTGTGCACAAAGTGATCAAATCAAAACAGTAGGCTTTCTACCTTTTACCTGTAATGCACAAAAGAAAATTCTGCACAAGATTGTTTAAACATATAAAATGCAGCTATACATGTTTTTGCTCCACCTATTTAATCTACGACATGATGTCACTGAAATCATCTTATACATCTGTTTCACAAGCAAAACTTGTGAAATGTTGTATTGTAATGATCATTATTCCTTTACTTGAGACCTTTACACAAAGAAATGTACTTAAAAGTGAGCTCCACACATATAAAGGCTTTTAATAACTGCATTCTTCCCTACAATAATTGAAAATGTTGAAGAGCACAAGAAATTTAATACCAGTTACTTAGATGGCGAGACAAAATCTACCAGTAAAACACACAGCGGTTGAACTGTTTTTAGAGGCAGTTGGACCTGACTTAATATTCTGCAAAACAAGACAAAGGAGCAGGCAATCAAAGAAAAACACATGGGACTAAACTAAACTGACCCTTTAAAATTTCCCTCCGTAGGCCTGTCAGTGGAAAATTAAGCAGCTTACAAGGTGACATTACCCTTATTCACATAAAATCAGACTTGTAGATGTTTTCTTAATAGCAAAATATAAACAAAGATCAGCACTCCCTGCAATGGGAAAATATTGAAATAGAGGAAAAATGGATAAAATAGCAAAAAAAAAGACAGCTTGGAGACTTCCTTTTCTCAGTGTAAGACCCTATCGACCTCAATGGTTTTGGTTATTGTTTGTCATGTTTGGTGCCAACTTCAGATAGAGCTCCTTTGATCTCTCCAAGATCATCACATGAAACAGAATATAGAGATTAGTAGTTCTAATAAACTCAAGATAAAAGAGAAAAACAGAGAAACAGAACTTGAGAGGCCAAAGAAGAAAAATATACAGCCTAAAGTGATGGCAATTCATGATAACTGTAAGAGTTTAATGGAAACTGTAAATGCCCAATTTTATCGTGTTACTTTCAAATCGTGGATTGACACGTTTTGAAACCATTTTAATACAAATGAGCTGTCACCATAACCACATGTGTGCTTTTGTGCAATTTGTTTATTTAAGTGAATACTACAACCATAATGGTCACAGGACACAGACAAGTGAACTTAAATGTTTCCTGATGTACCAAGAATCTGTAATAAAATGTATTAAGTGTCCCCCATATTACAAACAATGGCTTTATAAAAATTTGCACAATAGCAGAAAGTTATTTAGTACTTTTTTTTTTTTTTTAATGAAGCACAATGAAATTTAATTTTTGCAGATGAAATGACCAAGTCTAGGACAACAGTCAAATACACACTGCTATCACTAACACTGCATCATCTTTACAGTAATTCCAATAACATCTCACCCACAGCACAGAATGAGGCTAAATCCTGGTGGCATGCAATCACAGTCAAGGTTAACTTTGTCATTCAAAACCGTACACAGCAATGCATAGCAGAATGAAATTGTGTCACCCAATTAAATGTGAGAATAGCCAACAAAAAATTGAGTAACAAAGAGAACAAGCATAAACATCAGACGTTCATTAACATGAATACATACACACATGCAAACACCCTACACAACATAATACGCTACCTAAATTTAACTTAATACAATAACAGAGGTTAATATTGCACATTATTATGTGTAATAATAATTACTAATTACTAATATTGCATATTAGACTGTATTAACATACTAGCCCTGTTTTCATTGAATGATCATTATTTAACAGTCTGATTGCTTGTAGGACAAAACTGTTATGAAATCTGGCAGCTGTGCACAGTGTACTTCAGTACCGCGTGCAAGCAAACAGAAGGGCAAACAGTCCATTGCAAGGTTGAGTGTGGTCCCTGATAATCTTGGTGGCTCTGTTTTGGCAGTGTTTGCTGTATAGTTTCTGTAAGGGTTGGAGAGATGCAACAATGATTTCTCAGCCACTCTTACCACCCTCTGCAGGGAAATCTGGTCTGAAGCATTACAGTCCCGATATCAGACAGAGATGCAAGTGGCCAATACACACCAATCACCAGCAACACCATTAAAAGCACATGACTAATTTTATGAAGGTGCCTCTCTTGCAGTCAAACCAGATGGCACGTGTCAAGGCACAGACCCTATAAGACCTCTGAACGTGTCCTGTGGTATCTGGCACCTGGACATTAGGTACATCCTGCTGCCATGTTTTTCCCAGATAAACGACACCCATGCATCCTGACATTCACATGACCTAAAAGTAAATGTGATTCATGGATACCTAGCACCACTGCTCCATGGTCCAGTTATGGTGCTCATGTACCTAATGTAAGTGCTTTTGGAGGTGGATGAGGGTCAGCATGGGCACTCTGATCAATCTGCGTCTAAACAGCAAGCTATGATGCACTGTGTATTTTGAAACCTTCCTCTCATGTACAGTATTACGTTTTTCAGAAATTTGCCCAACACTAGCTAGACACAAGACCAAATATGCTATCTGGCCTTGGAGCTTTTCATGGGTGGACTCTATGCAGTCTCCTCTAAACATCAGCTGGATTGAAACATAGTACTTGGCCATCATAATGAAGGATGAATTTCCTTGCAGAGCTACTGCTCTCGAAATTGAGAAGATTCAGATTATCAAAAAATTTACCAATTTCTGAAATGCTGAGGCAAATTACTTTAGAAGGAATAATGCAATCACCCTATTATTTGACTCTGGAAGTTTATTTTGTGGGCGCTTCTACCCATGGCAACGGAAAGCGTGTGTGAAGCAACAACCATGCTCAAACTACAAAATCCTTTAACTGTAACCTAGTTAAGGGTGGGAGAATCTATTTCTGCTAATCAGGTTTCTCAGAGGTCAATGACTGGTTTCTCTAAACAGAATAAGGCTTTACGCAGCATTTTAGAAACCAAGTTTCTATGAATAACCAGATTACTAAGGTCATGTAAACCCACCTAGTGATGTTTGAAAGGCACTGGCTATATGCTCAATGCCTACTGTACCCTTTTTCACCAAAAAATGTTAAAGACCTGGCTTCCACCTGAATTCCCAGTCACCTCCCATGTCGATTTATTTACACAAATGTTGGCTGCATGTTGTGCCCCTTTGGAAGACATTGCCTTTCCAGTAAACACTTAACAGTTTTGAAATGTACTATTTAATGAACTATGTGAATGCAATCCAACACCCCGTACTGCCACAAAACGTTGACTGGTAACCCCAAATTTATAGGATGCAATAACTTTAGATGTATGGCCTATAGGCATTGTCAGCATTTAAATTAATGAAACCTAGTGATTAATTAATTCCCACAATTTAACCCCAAAGCATTTGTGTATTTAACAGTATCTGAAGACCACTTCATTTACATCTTTTACTGTAACCCAACAATAACAGTTGAACTATATCAGCTGCTCTTTACTAGAGGAATTTCTGCCTCTTTCCTAGTGCACTCAGTCAGTCAGTAATTGTCCGCCCATCCATCCATTATCCAACCCGCTATATTCTAACACAGGGTCACAGGGGTCTGCTGGAGCCAATCCCAGCCAACACAGGGCACAAGGCTGGAACAAATCCCAGGCAGGGCTCCAGCCCACTGCAGCACACACACACACACACACTAGGGACAATTTAGGATCGCCAATGCACCTAACCTGCATGTTTTTGGACTGTGGTAGGAAACCGGAGCACCCGGAGGAAACCCACGCAGACACGGGGAGAACATGCAAACTCCATGCAGGGAAGACCCGGGAAGCGAACCCAGTTCTCCTTACTGCAAGGCAGCAGCGCTACCACTGTGCCACCGTGCCGCCCTTCCTAGTGCACTTCTGATGCAAATTTAAAATGAGAGACGGCCTTAGGGGGGAAAAAGGCTTGAAGCTCTATTGCTATGTTCAAGGTACAAGAAATCCACTGGTTCTAAAGAGGCATTTAAATGTAATTACATTAGTGAAGATGGTACAATTTGGGGAGGGGGGTGGTTAGAAAGAGTCGACAAACTAAAACATGTGGGCATTTTTCATTCTAAGGGTGGTTCAAGTAACATCAAGAATAATGCTGACACCACAAGTCCCATAACAATGGAAATACTAAAAGTGGAGGACACGGGAACTGATGCACTTTTATTTATTCACATCATTTATATGCTTTCTAAAATAATCAGATGTGGCGAGACTTCCTTAAAAGGTCACCAGTTGCTAGATATTAAGCAAACACTTATTAGTCACTTAACACAAACTGATGGTGCCTTATATAAAAGTAACATGCATAAAAAGGCTTGAAAAAACAAACACTCCATTAATTTTATTGCTCTGATTCTGTACACTTCGCTTCATACCCGACTGCCAACCAAAGCTCAAGCATTCGTCATTTAAACAATGTGCAAACGCTATTAAAAAGACAAAAAAAATGTTAGGTTATATCACAAAAAACGGTGAATATAAATTGAGAGACATTACTCTTGGACCATATAATGTAATAGTAAGATTGCATCTGTAAGACTGTGTGCAATTCAGATCACCATTACAAGAAAGACATAGCAGCACTTGAAGCTGTGTAGAAGAGAGCGACCAGGTGCATCACAGGACGCAAGGAGATATCCTACTCTGACAGACTCAGAAAGCGAAATCTGAGCCTGCATGGGGACTTAATCCAGATCTTCAAAATCCTCAAAACCACCAATAAAGAAGATCCAGAAGAACTCTTTCAACTAAACAGCAAATCCCATGCTCGAGGAAATTAAAGGGAAGTGCATTTAGGACTAAGGCCAGTAACCATCTAGTTAGAGTTTTTTGAAAATTATGATTTGCTGGTGAACAAAACACCAAGCATGCTCATTCAAACTTTGGATTTAAAACAAACTAAAGAATCATTTAGACACATACTGCCTTTGTTAGAGCTGGAAGCACACTAAAGCATGGTTTTCCTATTTATGCTATTTTATTTTATTTTTCCCAGTTCAGTGCTGCTGCTTCATAGCTCCAGGATTATGGTTTAAATTCCTGTCAGGTGCTGTTTGTGTGTAAAGTACACCAGCAGATGTTTCTAAGAAAGTCTTTTTTTTTTTTTTTGGCTTTGTTAATGTGTATTCAGATATAACGCGAGAAACACCTATTGCAATAGCCATGTGTGTCTGCCTCAAACATCTCAGGCCCCCACTGGACCAATTTTGTTAAAATGTGGCACACTTACTCGTCAAGGAAATTTATCGAGACAGTTTAATTTACATTGAGATATCTCAAGCAGATCATGCCACGAAATTTTAAAATGTTCCCCTGAAAAGCATTTGCCAATTAGCTTATGGTTTCAATTTTACCTACAGAGTGGTTACATCAACTTGTATATTTTTACTCTTTTTGTGTCTTTTACACATCTAACAACCATTGGGATCCCCAGGACAAATAAGCCGAAACTCCAGAGGAGGCATGCGCAAGCCACTGGTACAGAAACACACATGCATAAAAAGTCTCCTATCTAGAAATGAACAGAAGAGAAAAGAAATGATGTCTCAGTCCCCAAGTGCAGACAGATTTAACATTATTTATGTGACAGTACAAACTACCTCACAAATGCATTATCTGCATATTATTGCTTACTTTATTCCCGTAAGTGATAAAAAAAGATACTATGGAGAGAGAAAGGGCAGTGCTCAGGGCCAAAGTGTGGTATTCTTATTGCTCGGTGTAGAAAGGGGCTGACTGCATCGCAAATACCAGAAAACAACAGAACTACACCTGGTGTCATCCTAAAACAGTTGCTTAGCACAGTAACATTTAACAGAAAGTTGGGATTATGGCTTAAGACCTGCATTTCCGTCTCTGTATTTTAATATTGAAACTAAAATCTTTTAAGACTATTGTTACCTTTTCAATTCCAGCAAAGCAGTTCCTTTCTAAGTTCTTAGTTTTAATAAATTGCGTTTTAACAAATTGTAGTAAGGTGATGTACCATGTTAGCCATTATGGATGCAATGAGAAGTCAAGCAAAATCACACCTTATACTGGCTAACTAAAAATATTACAATATCTAACCTTTCAAGGCAGCTCAGGCCTTCTTCAGGCAAGATGTAATCACTTGCAATTATATCTTGCCTGAAGAAGGGGCCTGAGCTGCCTTGAAAGCTTGGATATTGTAATATTTTAAGTTAGCCAATAAAAGGTGTCATTTTGCTTGACGTTTCATTTTAACTAACAGAGTTAAATGAAGGACTTATTTCAGGTGTGTTTCGTGGAGTAATATTGTGATTTTATGCTAGTATCGTTCCATTTTCTTTTTATAGTCAAATTTATTTTGGAAATTTCACTTTATTACACATACAGTATGAGCTGGCCTTTATTTAAATGAGTGATGTGGTATTATTACTAAGGATGAGAAGAAGATGATTATATTTACTGCACTAAATCCCTATTGGATGGTTACTGGGGTTATTACGGGGGGAAAAAAAAACCAAACCTACAATTAGTCACAAACCTTCCACAACCATTAACAGTACACCAGCATACCATTTTCACATCACTTGAACTGACATCTTCTATGTATGAGAATTATTCTGCTACCATAGGCCTATTTGTGGTTTGTTTTTAACTATATGACACTGTCATGTGCTGATAAAAAAAGCACATATTTAGCGTAATCTACTAACAAAAGCAGTCATATTCTACTATCACTGTTATTTTTAAATAAGACTTATTGTTACAAAAATATTCAATAAACAAAAGCGTGACAACTGGCTCTTTGACAAAGTAGCTCAATATTGTAAAATGCACCAACTTTCATATAAGTTGACCAAGTCCCAAATGTATCTGAATGCTTACATGGTTACATTTTCTACTTATTCTACAATATTTTGGAATTACTTATTTTTATTACTTTCTAGAATGACCAAAAAAATCAATCCCCGTCCGCATAAAGGCAACTCTTTATTCTGCTTATACAGTAAATCTGAAGATGATAGAAAGTGATACAAAATATAGTGTTATGCTTTTGTTACTTAGTAAATATCATTTACACAAATCTAAGTTTAAGAATGTTAGACCACTTGTTGCACTTTTCTCAATGTACACTGAAATGGTACCTAATGGTATTACAAAAAACTAGTATAAACACAAAGGCAACAAAAATGAGACATTCGCATCTCCGATTCCTCATTTACTTAATTGTTTAGCTGCTGTTACGCTTGTATGTAAATTATCGTTTTTTTATATTGTAAACTATTTTAATTGATAATGTATCATTAATATATTTTAATATTGATACTGAAATATCACTTTTACCATTGTGTCTTACATCTGTATTAATATTTTTGTTATTCATGTTATCATGCACGGTTTTCTATTGGAACCTTGTATGTGAAGGCGCTATATAAAAATAAACAGAAACAAATCTCCAATAGCCGAACATAAAATGTAACTAGGTTTTCTTTAGGAACATACTTTCAAAATATTTATTCTTGTGCGTGCATGTACGTGAATGAATAAGAAACACAGGCGAACAATGAAGACACTCGTCTCAAAGACAACCAGGCTGACAGCTTCATTATGACAATCTAGGGCTGCCTGTGTTCTCCTAAGGTGTGGTTCTCAACCTGACAAAAGCATGGACGAGTTAAACGTCGAGGCTCTAAACTTAACGATCTGCGAGTATCATAATGTGGCTCCGAAGAATAACAAGTTTTAGCTATGTCTACGAAAATCCTCTTGGGGTTTTAAGGCCAACATTATAACAAGTCGGGCCTGCATGACTCAGCCGCCCCCTCAGCCTCACTTGCTGGAACTTACTCGTGCCATCTTCTCATATTCCGGCAACCGCTGATCCACAGTAGCGCTATAATCCACCTCCATTTTAACGATCCTGCCATCCGCTCTCTCCGAACCTTCCGCCATTGTAACGCGTTTTCAGGTATCCTTTCCAACAGCAGCAAAAACCAAACAGGCTGGCAGCTTCACCTCAATGAAGCTACCTCGTCGTCTTCCGCCTAGCGCCGGAAATTACTGACAAGCATTCATTCAGGCGGTAGCGAGGGAGGATGCATAGGACCCCGCACTTCTAGACAGGCGTTTCGAAAGACAGCCCGAGCAGCATTATCTAACAAAGTGCCCACATTCAGGACCGTTTTTAAATTAAATCTAAAATATTCATTGTATGCAACGTATTAGACGTGAATTTGCATGTCTGTTAGAAACGTACTAAGAAACCAATTAATCCATTCAGAACAATGGAACCTTTGAATATTATACGTTGCACTCAAAATCATTCAGGCGCTACAAGGGACAACTAAAGGGAATCAAAGAAGGCCCAGGGGAGGCGCGAAGTCAGAGACGTTAGTTCACAAAGTTTATAACAAGCAGTGGCGGTGTTGCCTCCGCTCGAGAAGTTATTGGGTGCATGTCACTTCAATTGAATTCGCTTTTATTCTTGGGGCTGTTCCATTTTGACATGTGCGAATCTGTGCAGAAACTGGGGCTACATCTCACACTTCCTAGTATACTCCCCACCCCGATCCAGTCAATTTCCAATTCTGGTAAGATTTGTTTTTTAGCTTCTACTGGAAGGAATTGTAAAATAATGACCTTATTTATTGACAACATAATCGCCATCAGTTGCATTTAAACAACCAAGTTTAAAATAAAGTTTGGTAAATTATTTGTCCCTACAGCAAAAACTATAATGAGATAAAATAAGTTTGCCTTATTTCTTTACAATATAATCTCTTATCAGGTAATTGCTGAAGCAGCTGTTGACATAAATTATAAAATAATTTGGACCCAATAGCAAAAACTATTTATAACTAATAAGATAAAATAATTTTTAATGCAACTGATAAATTTTGGCCAGTTAGAGACATCCTGCAAAGTTTAGAAGTTACAATGATGTAAAATGTTTGTGTTGTAAATTGCATCCTGAACCTCTTTAGTTATTTTGAACTTGTAGTTATAAAGTCATAACAAAACGTTCACTGATAATATTTTATTATGTATTTCTCCATATTTTAGAAATATTATTTTTAGTTGCTGTCACAATGATGACAGTAAAGAGAATACCTTCTTCCTTATCAATTAGCTTCTGCTTTTATAAACCTTTCACAATCATAAATGCAAAGTCACAAATAGAAAAACTCATTGTGCAATTTTTTAATAAAGGAAGTGAAACACAACATCAGCACAATCTCGCAAAATTAAATAAAACTCCAGTAAAAACAATGTCATTTTAACATTTAAAGCATTTGTTTAAATGGCTATCTAGGCCATCTATTTCACACCTTTTTTTTCACGTTTTATTAACCATCCATCCATCCAGTATCCAACCCGCTATATTCTAACTACAGGGTCATGGGGGTCTGCTGGAGCCAATCCCAGCCAACACAGGGCACAAGGCAGGAAACAAACCTCAGGTAGGCACCAGCCCACCGCGGTGTTTTATTATCCCAGGTTAACAAATGTGTTATTTATTTGAAATGTATATAGGTCATTGAAATCTCTGTATATCATGTGTGGAAATGTTGTGTACTGATGTGTGCAGGGACATCAAGAGCCAATGCCGGGAAAATATTTTTTCTAAGCTTCTAAAGTAATGAAATAAATAAAGCAATTATTTTTATACTTTCATGTTTCATTATTATCAAAAGAAGTAGACCAGAAGACTCAAACTTAAAATTGCACACAAAAATACTTAAAATAATGATATGATATTTTTTCCAGTTAATTGAATATTGCATATTAATATTTGTTTTTTAATTAGTTTTTTTAATTAGTAACTAGAAGGTTTGACCTAAAATGAACACACAGTAAAATTTATATAATATAATACTAACACTGTTCCTTTCAGTTTTATTCATATTGTATATTAATATCTCTCTATTATAAAAGAAAATCTTGAGACAAGACTATTGCCAAGAGATTTTTTCAAGTCCCACCCTCCTCTCAACCATTTCCGGTTCATGCTCCAAAGCCACGGTCATCTCACCTCTCATTCGTGTGAGTGCTTTTGTCAGACACAGTTCCTGTGCTCGAAGCTCTTAAAATTTTTTGTTTTCCTCACTTTAAGTTCCCAATAAAAGAGGACTTATTATGTCCAAATCTTATTGAAGAATTTCGTGGTTATCAACAGAAAAAATGAGTACACGGGCAATCCTAGCACACAGAAACGATGAAGTCAAACAAATTAATATGAAAACTGTCGCGTGTCAATAGACTATGCTGAAACAATTGATGGTGATGAAGCGGAAGCTGAAAACATCAACTTAACTTACAATATCCCATAGAATATCTACAACCATTAACACCGTCCGGTCTTCCACTGGCCGAATTACTGTTGAAAGAAGATATCGTAATGTCATTGCTTAATTTATGTCTGAGTGATGGGCTATGCAATAGGACAAGATTAGTTGTATTAAAATTGGTCTGTCTGCATCGGTCTGTCGTGGTGAAGAAGGAGCTGAGCCGTAAGGCAAAGCTCTCAATTTACCAGTCGATCTACGCTCCTACCCTCACCTATGGTCATGAGCTATGGGTAGTGACCGAAAGAACGAGATCGCGAATACAAGCGGCTGAAATGAGTTTCCTCCGCAGGGTGTCTGGGCTTTCCCTTAAAGATAGGGTGAGAAGCTCAGTCATCCGGGAGGGGCTCAGAGTAGAGCCGCTGCTCCTCCGCATCGAGAGGAGTCAGATGAGGTGGCTCGGGCATCTGATCAGGATGCCTCCTGGACGCCTCCCTGGTGAGGTGTTCCGGGCACGTCCAACCGGGAGGAGGCCCCGGGGAAGACCCAGGACACGCTGGAGGGACTATGTCTCCCGGCTGGCCTGGGAACGCCTTGGGATTCTCCCGGAAGAGCTGGAAGAAGTGGCCGGGGAGAGGGAAGTCTGGGCTTCTCTGCTTAAGCTGCTGCCCCCGCGACCCGACCTCGGATAAGCGGAAGAAGATGGATGGATGGATGGATGGAATTCTGACATGTAAAATTTTAACAGGTGACAAGAAAGGTAGTGCATCTTCTGCGGATAACATTGGACACCAAAGGAGATCTTGATATGCCATTCGTATTAAAAAGTTTACAGTTTCCTATTATAATAGCTTTTGCTATGACAATTAACAAATCACAGGGACAAACATTCGAAAAAGTCAGTTTATTTATTAGAGAGAAAGAAACGATATTCACTCACGGGCAGTCATATGTAGCGTCACGATGTAACTCCAAACACGGAATCAAAATTCAAAGCAATATTGACGAAAAGTTAATTAAAAAAATAGTTTTTACTTAAGTTTTAGAGTAAAGGTGTAAGGTTAAAAAGTATTTTAGTTTTAATTTCAAAGCCAAACAGAACAAAAATATATAACGCAATGAATACCTCTAATGCAACATGAAACATAATTTTCTTTCAATTTATTACGTTTTACCATTTTTTACCGTGGTTAATTACTTGCTGTAATGTAAAATAGTTAGTTCTATTATGCATATGTAACAGTTCCCATGATAATAAGTCTGTTTAAATTATACATCCGCTTCCCCATACATGAGTGGCAGAACCACAAATTGGCTAGCGCGTAGCACCCACCTGGAGGTTGGCAAGCGAAGTTAGCAGGGGGCAGAGCCCCCTAGTTTTTACAAAACATTACTTGTATCTTCACAGTATCATAAATATTTGCAGTTTTAATAGAGCTTTCCTAACTTTTTTACTAGCAAATATTTTAAATGTAAACGTTGAACCAACCAGCTCTTTGAGTTTGCACAGACTCGAAATTCTAAAGCCTGGCACACTCTTAAAAATAAAATAGAAATTTTATTAAAATAAAGAACAATATATTGAGGCCTTGCCCAGGCAACCTGGAATAATTGTGTATATCTTCTTACGTAATATGCTACCGTGGCTGTCCGTTTGTCTGTCCAGGATTTTAAATCACCTGTAGCTCGCAAACCATTTGACTTATTAACGTGAAATTTGGTACACATATACTATGTGACGTCTACTCTCCGCTTTCGGGGTGATGGTTGACCTCCAAGGTTATTCCTCTTTTTATTTTTATTTTATTTTATTGCAGAATCAACTTTTGGCAGCAGCCAGCAGTGCGGCCGTGTGGCACATGCGTACAGGCGTCGTTCTCATCCCTACCATCTTCGCTGTCATTTCCCTCTACCTCTTTATATCTTAAATCATTCTTGATGCAGATTGAAGACTTAAGTGCTAGCTTAAGTGAAAAATTAAGGAAAACATGCTAAGTAATTGCAACACAAATACTGACTTAATCGGTTTTAACACGAAAAGATGCTGATGGAAGAAGACAAGAAGCGGGCCGCTAGGGTGGAGAAAAGAAGAGCTGCTCAGGAAACAGCAAGCGCATCAACCTCTGAGCAAAGAAATGCTAAACATACAGAGAAAGAGTAGGAAAACGAGGAATGCTCTAGTCAAGTGTATTCGTGCAGTGCGCTGTTACTGGTATAATATAAATGAAATATTCTCTATTTATATCATATATACAGTTATGGGTCTTCCACTTTTGTATTTGTTGCACTTTAATGTTATTTTTATGTTTAGAGTTGTGCATAAATACTCAAAGTTATTTTAATCACATTTTATTCTTGAACTTGAAGAAACAGTATTGGAGTCTTTATTAGGCACATACCAAATGTGCTGTATCTCTTCAGTTGTTTCACACTGGACATGAGTTCTTTAGATTTAAAAGAATTCAAATACATCTTTCTCAGTTCTCTCGAGTTTTAGAGAGGCAGGAAAAGCAGCGCCACGTACCTTATGTAAAAGAGAAAAACTGACCGTGTTGTGAACAAAGTGCATAATGAATTAACCAGCTTTAAAGGTTTTTGTTACTGTGAGATACGAAACTTGTACAACCTTCATTTGTTAACCTTCTGTCAAACTGAAGGTGTATTTTCTTTCTAATTGAATCAGTTCTAAATAGCAAAAGTGCAGCCTGATCAATCATTCATATATATGACGTGAATGACACCTTTTTCCAGGGATGCCCATCCTTATAGTACACCCAAAAGTGTCCAAAAAGCGCTTCCAAAAATACCCACGAGGGATAAAAACCATAAAACCTAGGTGGTAACAAGGGCAAACACAGAAAATCAAAAACCAGTGACCTTAAACAAAAATCAGAAAAATAGAAATTCAAAAAAGAAAAGAATTTACAAAATAAGGAAATCCAAAATGAGCTGAACAACAAGTGATGAAAAACTCATTCGTCCACAGTGGTGCTGAGGCAACTAAGGCCTTATATATACGCAGTGGATGGTTGCTTAGCTGCACCATTAGGGGATCCTGCCTTGTTTGACTCAACATAAAGCAGACAAGGAAAGAATTTACAGAATTTACATAGAATCCAAAACAGCACCTGAACAAATATTACAAAATGCAAACAGAGAAAAAACAAAAACATAAAATACAAAAGAATTCATAATAAAACAACAATATACATTGTAAGAACCAATCCTAGTAAGTTAATTTTAATGTTAAATTTACAGTTTTTTCTTAATTAAGTAGCTATATAACATTTACATACCTTTATAGATAATGGAAGATTACTCTTAATATTCCACTGTATTTTTGATGTAACATTAGATGATTAAGAATGAGTCAGTAAAAGTAAAGGTCCAGAGGTATATAGTTTTCTGACCATGCATATTAATGTACACTGAAGTATGCAATGCTATACAGAAACATAAAGAAATGTAACTAATACTTGAGATTTAAGCAGTGTAATGGATGGCATACAAGGACTGACGTCCCTAACCTGGCTGGAGGGCACCGCTGACAAATGGCAGAGGAGGTGTTCCCTGCCTTAGCCAAAAGAATGGTAGAAGATGCCAGAACAGAAGTGCGCATGCTAGCTTCCCGGCAAAGTGGGACCGAAGAACAATACCCGACTGGGAGACTAGTATGACAGGAGGACAGGGGGAGAAAACCTGTCAGGACTACTGGCACCCCAATATGCTAAATGGCAGCATTCCTGGTTCAGAACTCTCACATGGATACCCGCAGGGTTCTGTGGGAACCTCCAGGGGAAGCTGCCAGGAGTAATCATCCCTACTTTATGGGACTTCCATTTGACCCAGAAGTGCTTCCATCGGGTGTTGCCCTAGCACCAGAAGTACTCCCGGGTCCAAGATAAAAGGATCCACTGTGCCTCATCCAGATGAGTTGGAGTTGAGTGGAAAAGGAGAAAGCTTGTTTAGGAGGTGTGGAGAAAGAGAGAAGAATTGTATTATAATGGTGTGCCTTTATTGAAGCTTTTTTAAGGTATTTTGTATAATAAATACATGTGTTTGTACCCGGGACTTGTGTTTGTGCAGTTGTGTTTGGGGCTCTGCAATGCCCATTACTGGTC
Organism: Polypterus bichir lapradei; assembly: GCA_026402145.1. NCBI lineage: Eukaryota > Metazoa > Chordata > Cladistia > Polypteriformes > Polypteridae > Polypterus > Polypterus bichir. Next base: position 25,040,293 of record JANRMT010062846.1, on the reverse strand, counting down.
ACAGCAGAAACTTCATAAGCAAAAAGTTGTTTTGTTTTTGTGTCTGCATTCTCAACTTTTCATTTTTGTGTTAACTGTTTTGCTTTGAAATTCACTGAAATTTTTAAAATGAAGGCACTTTGGCAGTGGAAACTTTGTTCATGCGTCATACTTAATGCCAGGATATTTCCAGTAGCCAAAGAATTTTGGAAATATTGAAAAAGAATGGCTACATACATAAATAAACAATTAAGAAATTAAAGCCAAGGATGGGGTCCAAGACAAACAATGACGCTGCAGTATTCCAACCACATGATGACAGTTCTGGTGGCCCAGTGCTATTAAGCGGCTTTGTGACATTTTGGGGCTGTACCTTAATGTAGTTACAGGAAGGCAATAATAAGATGAGGAAAAAAAATAAGACGCTTGGTAGTATTAAGCAATCAAAAGCCATAACAGAAAGGCTATAGAGTAGGATTGAATTCTACTCCATGTGTTCACTGTCTTTGGATGTATTTACTCCTGTAATGCATAATAAGGTGTGTAGTTTTTTTATTTAATCCTTCAAGGATTTTTATTAGAAGTCTCTTCAAATAAATCCTCTGCTGGGCTTTTTAATATAACATAATATAATGTTCTTAAACCTGTGGAGAGCCAGAGGATATCTCCGCACCACTGAGCACAAGGCAGGAGGCAGTCTTGGAGAGGACAGTCCATAGAACATCTAACTGAGGTTTTTATTTAATCAAAACACTTGGAAATGTGTTCTTTCACAAAATAATCCGTTATAAATAATAAAAGTTATGTGGACATTTTTAACAGATGTTCTATACAAACAAAAAAAGTGTCATGTGAGATGACTTAATGTTAATATCTTATATTGAAGAAAAACTAAAATAATAAGGTAAAACATTGGGTGCAATATAATCAAGTGCTCAAATCAAAAAAATAGACACAATAAATGATATGAAGCAGTAAGTCATTGTGGGCATTACTATGGACTGGTGCTTCGTCCAGGGCTTTTTCCTGCCTTGTGACCAGTGCAGCTGGGATAGGTTCTGCACCCTCTGTGACCCTGAATGGGATTAAGTGGGTTCGAGAAGGAGAAGTGATTAAGTCATCCAGGAATGACCTGAAAATCACTTTAAATTTTCTGTGGTGAAGGATTAAACTTCTGCATAGCAGGCATTGCAAATATCCCCTTTAATAATAGGATGTTGTTCCAGATTAAAATAAGCGTTGCGCTGCCTGCATTCCATCTGCTGTCTTGTGGCCTTGTTGTTACGAAGTGCCTTCATCTTTTTTATGTTTCTCTTGCTGTGCTCACAGCTATCAACATGAGGCGAAGGCGTGAAACAGGCCACTTCCACTAAAAACACATTACTCTTCGTTTAATTACATAAAAAGAATCCCTTGGGATTAATCCACCGCTTCTCTTCAGAATATGGCCACAGCAATCCTCCACCACAACCCCAAGGGGTGGAAAGAATACAGCAGTCCTCCTAGAAGTGTTATTTGTCATTCTGCTTGTTTTTTTGTTGTTTTTTTATTTTGGTGTAGCTGCTCCTGTTTCCTGACGCAGAGTGCCCTCCCCAGTTTTGCAAGTACAGATGGAAGGTTCAGGAAGGCAGCTGGCATGTAAGCTTCACTCCTTTTCTTAGTCCTCTTGTTTCTCACTGCCCAACACTAGAAAACAAATTAACTTTATTTGGTATGGTGCCTTTCTATTCATAATGGCTGATTAATAAACTGTTAAGGTACATTGTACAAATTTTCATGTGATTATAATATAAGCACTGGCCAATTAGCCAGTAAAGGGAACTGCACTAGCATTTTAGAAGTTTAAAATCGAGTTCATTAATAATGGGTCATCCCCCCGTTTTGCGGTTTTTTACTGTGTGATGGAAAATGGGTATCCACTGTGTGCAGTAATTTCTGTCATGTTATGAGTACAGTGCCATATTGGATTATGTTGCCACCTCAATACACCCAAAGCTTGGTTTGTTTACTGGCAGTGATGCATTCTGTGTGGAGTATACATGTTCTTCCAAAATTCATGTGGCTTTACAGCCATGGAATGTGACTTGTTGAGTGTATGAATGTGATATAGGTTCCAGCTTTAGGCACTTCAGTCGTGGCCAAAAGTTTTGAGAATGACATAAGTATTGGTTTCACAAAGTTTGCTGCTTCAGTGTTTTTAGATCTTTTTTGTTAGATGTTTTTATGGTATACTGAAGTATAATTACAAGCATTTGATACGTTTCAAAGGCTTTTGTTGACAATTATATTAAGTTTATGCAAAGAGTCAATATTTGCAGTGTTGGCCCTTCTTTTCATTCACCCTGGCATGCTATCAATCACCTTCTGGGCCAAATCTTGACTTAAGGCAGCCCTTTCTTATATAATCAATGCTTGGAGTTTTGTCAGAATTTGTGGGTTTTTGTTTGTCCACCCGCCTCTTGAGGATTGACCACAAGTTCTCAATGGGATTAAGGTGTGAGGGCATGGACCCAAAATTTCGATGTTTTGTTGAGCCACTTACCTTTCACTTTTGCCTTATGGCACGGTGCTCCATCATGCTGGAAAAGGCATTGTTAGTCATCAAACTGTTCTTGGATTGTTGGAAGAAGTTGCTATCGGAGGTTGTTTTGGCCCCATTCTTTATTCATAGCTACATTCTTAGGCAGAATTATGAGTGAGCCCACTCTCTTAGCTGAGAAGCAATCCCACACATAAATGGTCTCAGGATGCTTTATTGTTGGCCTGACACAGGACTGATGGTTGTGCTGCTCAGCCCCAAACAATCAGAAAGGGGATGCATCAGAGATAATGACTTGACCCCAGCAGTCCTCAGCAGTCCAATCCCTGTACCTTTTGTAGAATATCAGTCTGTCCCTGATGTTTTTCTTGGCATCTTTCCTGCCCTTCTTGACACCAGGCCATCCTCCAAATGTCTTCACCTCACTGTGCATGCAGATGCATTCACACCTGCCTACTGCCATTCCTGAGCAAGCTCTGCACTGTTGGTGCCCTCGATCTTACAGTTGAGTCAACTTTAAGAGACGGTCCTGGCACTTGCTAGACTTTCTTGGGCACCTTGAAGCCTTCTTCACAACAGCAGTGGAAATGGGTTTTATAGGATTAAGTTCATTTTCATGGCAAAGATGGACTTTGCAATGAATTGCAATTCATCTGATCACTCTTCATAACATTCTGGGGTATATGCAAATTGCCATAATAAAAAAACTGAGGCAGCAAACTTTGTGAAAATTAATATTTGTGTCATTCAAAACTTTTGACCATGACTGTAGATTCGATAGATGGATTTGATAGACATTACAATAGCTGGAAAACAAAGAGGAATGAATTAGGAACATTATTTGTGGGGGCTGGGTGGTCTTTTGGCCCTGGAACCCCTGCAGATTTTGTTTTCTTTTTCCCTCAATCCCACCTAGAGTTTTTTTCCTGTTCTCCTCAGCCATCCGACCTTATCACCAAGCTCATATATATGAGTATATAAGGGCGCTACTCTTCTACTTGATATTTATCTGTTTTTAAGATTGTTTAAATTCATCAGGTTTTTTTAATATTATTGCCTTGTTTTTCTTTTCTTGTAACTTTCTCTTTGACATCTTGTAAAGCACTGTGAGACACATTATTTGTATGAAAATGGGCTATATAAATGTTGGGATTGTAGTGGTACCAACTATTCCACTATGCCACCACAGTCTAACCATACTGTAATGACATATATATTTATTTTTACATTAAAACTGTCAAAAAATCTATCTTAAATATCTCCAATTCAAATAAAGACTACTGAAAATGTTATTTGGTCAATCCATCCATCTGTACTGCATCTCTAATGCAACATCCGTTTTGAAAGTAATCAGAAATCATGCACAGTTTAGTCAGTTTTCATGCAGGGGTCATAACCAAGAAAACAATAATCAGATAACAAAGCTCAGGACATGTAGCCAGAATTGCTGTCAGAGAACAAAGCAAGAAGTCCTATGCCAGAAGGGGTACATATAAACAGAGCCAAAAAAGCACAAAGAACATGTCATATTCAGAGGGCAAAAAAAAAAATGAATTACCTGTGTCAACCCCTTAACCCCAGCAGACATACGCTCTGGACATCGAGTAAAAATCCCAAGAAGTATTTTAATTTTTTGACTTCTTTGTAACAGTGCTAAGCACCACAGCCACAATAGCACAGTTAAATAAATGATAAATTAAGCACAAATATAATATAATGTAATTCTCCTCCACACCTCCCAGCAAGTGTTGTCTACCTCCTCCCAACTCTGGCTCGCTTGCTGGGTCTCTAGCAGTCCTTTAAATAGTCCTTGACCCAGAAGTGCTTTTGTCTTTATGACCACGTGATTGGCTAGGACTTCCAGGTCTAATGAAGAACTGGCTTTTTTCTTCAGCAAGGAAGTACTTTGGAGCTTCTGTCCTTGTGACCTGCGAGTACTTCTGGGCTATAAATAATGCACAAGTCCTGCTGTCCCTTTACAGCTCCCCCTGGCGGCACTCACGGCACCCAACAGGGCTGAACAACCGAACTCCAAGTCCCAGGATGTCCTGTGGGAATCTGGGGCACCACTAAATTCCAGGGAAGCTGCCATCTAGCGTTTTGGGGGGAGGCAGTGTCCAAAAGTATCTGCCTATCCCCATCCTTTGGACGTCCCAGCCAGGTTGAGCTGCGTGCCGTCCCTCACATTAGTAAATCAAATGCTAACAATATGAAATGGCACAATGGTTTTTCTTTCACAAAGTCATGTCTTGGATGATTAGGAACAATTGGCACTGGCTTTTAAAACATTGCGCTAGCGATGTCATGATGTGTGACCTCCTGGAATTGCCTTCCAACAACAGAGCCTGGCATTTTAGCAACCAGTCTTAAACATGGTGATATCCATAAAAAAAGAAAGACAGTGCCATGGGAGAATGAGAATTTTTTCAGCAATGCTAAAAACACAAGGAAGCAGTAGACAAATATAAACATTAGATACCTTGGCCTCAGAAACCTCGAAAACCATATTCAAAGTAGCTTTAGAGGCCAAGGAACAGTTTGGAAAAAGTTAAACCTAAAGCCGTATCATGACAATAAAAAACTTGCACATGTATGTAAAATCAAAGCACAGAATAAAATCTTAAATGACTAATGTAAGATTAAGAAATTATTGTTGACTCATTCTGATAGTTCAATCATACTGGTATGTAAAACTGTATTAATGTAACAATATGAATATATAAGCAAGCTCAGGAAGTATTTAGATGAAAAGATGTTACGTGCTGCTGTTGTTGTGTGACTTATTGTGCCAGAATACACATGTAGCACCCAGTGACATCACAATGGAATTTTGACTCGCACCTGGTGACACTATTCATAGGGGATGACACCCAAAAAGTAATTGAAGGAAGAGATGGAATATCTTTTACTCTGGTTGTTGATCATTTTTAAAGCCTTCATTGTGCAGTTTTATTTACTGTATAGTCTTCTGATAAATACAAGTGATGCTTTCGCTTATCTAAATTTGTTTTCAATAGCCTGCTCGATGTGAACAACATAAACACGTATATAATAAAGTTAATTGCAGCGAAAAAATGTAAGAATGTTTTCTTTATGTGAAAAGATAATGCAACAGGTTATTTTTTTATAATGAGCTAAAATAAATAAAGTACCATTTACTCCTTCAGACCTTGGATTTTGATTACATATTTGTGGAGTTGATTATTCACAATACAGTAACCGCTCGCCTGTCGCCTTGTTCTTTTCATGACATTCCACTTTCTAGCGCTAGGTGGTACTCTCCGACGTGAAGCAGCTCTCCGTCATTACAGCTTCGTTCTATTCACTTTCATGCTCACTTACCTTAATGAGGCTTACGGGGCGTTTTCAGCATATGGTAAAATATTCAACGCCATCTGTAAACGATGATTTAACTTGAAAGATTAAGATAGGCTAGACAGGTTGCAGTGCAACTGTACGAAATGTTCCAGTCGAGGTTACCGACGCCCAAATAAACCTGGAAGACAATTTGCAACAACCCCTTTAACAAAGAGCACTGTCACTCAGTTTTGAATCATGGAAGGTCATCTGTCAACACCTTATTGAAAATCTGTGGGTGAAAGCTGCGCTCATTTTGGTGTGCATCGCAATTATGAAACACAAAGCCCACCTCCATAAGTGGATGGCAGACGGGTGACCAGCTAAGTGACCCCACCGAGAAGAAGAGCGCCCATGAAAAGGTTAACGATCCGAACCAATGAAATATTTTGACAGCATACTGGAAAATGGTAATAGGGTTCAGTACGGGAACACTGTAGAACACCAGCAAGCGCAATCAAAAAGAATGACGCAATACTCTACGATCGTTGGGAGCAGAACATTCGTGAAGATAAAGAAATGCTTCGTCGGTTGTGGAGAAGGTAGAAGAATCAGCGTAACGAACGAGCCGTCAGAGCACTTAATTAAACAGCAGCTACGGGCAGATGCAGCACAGCATGATCTGCACCAGCTTGATTTGAGACAATCGCACAGATGTTCAGGAAGCTTTTATTAGCGTGTTAGGGGTGAATGCAGTCAGAAGTATATCCATCCCTGCAGCTGAGCGTATGAAAGTAGGGACAGCCAGATGTGGAGCAGCGTCTGTGTGTGTACATGGGCGAGTATATTGGAGGGCGGGGCTCAGGCACGGCGCAAGCAGAGCATAAGCAGCAGGAAGTGAGAGAGAGGAGCCAGATGTGCAGAGAGCGCAGTTTGAGAAACAGCACCAGGAGGAGGAGCACCAGAGAGCAGAGCAGACAGACAGACAAGCAGTGAGTAGTAGCAGGAGAAGGAAGAGGAAGAGTAATTCAGCCAGATGTGCAGGCTTCATGCCTGGTTCTTTATTTTAAGACAGCAGGAAGAATATTCGCAGCTTCCCCCCCTTCAGACGCCCCCCTCCTTCAATCAAACTTCCCCACCTCTACTCGCGTGCTCTCCGGCGGCAGCCCAGGCGCTGGGCATTCGCTCACAAATGCGGACTCAACGCGCGAGCTGAGCTTCAAGTCCACCGGCGAGGCACGATGCTGCGGCCACTTGCTCAGTGACGGCGCGTTGAGAGAACCGAGCTAGCGACCATGCTGCTCAAGGAGTACAGGATCTGCATGCCGCTCACCGTGGAGGAGGTAAGGAGTGAAGCAACGCCCGCCGCAATGTGCACAGAGTCCTGGAGGGAATGTGTGTTTCATATAGCGCCTTTCGTGGAAAGAGTTTAGAAGGGGGCGAGATGAATATATAATTAGGAGGAATAGAGCAGGCGTTTTGCGGTGTTGGGTAGAAATGTGTATATTTCATAGACAATTTATAGTAAAACAAGGTGGGAATAACTGCACCTCTTACCACCGGATCGCTTGCAAAAGTACAAGGCGAGAAGAGGCCACGCGTGAGTGGCCCCCACGCGCTTGCAAAGAGAGCCGCTGTCGACAACGGCTCTTTGTGTGCAGTCCGCGTCGTGCTTACAAATGCCCACCAGGGGTCGCCTGTCTGTTGACCGGCCTTAATCCTTCTCTTCTTTTTTTATTTTTGCAATAAACTTAGAGTAATGTGCATTATTTTATTCTTGCTTACAACTTGAGTGTTTCAGTACTCTTCGGGTCTTTTGAAGGGTAACGGACCTCATCACTTGCATATCCAGCACGACAAATGTCCGTTATTTTCTCTTTTGTTCGAAAAACACACACTTGTAGTGGTTTTATGTATCACTGAATTACAATTTTACAGTAGTTGATTTTTTCATTTGTAGTTTGTCTTTGTATCTTTCAATTGCCCACATATTATTCCACCTATTTATGTTGTTACCTCTGTTTATACAGTGTTCCATCTAACTATCCATTTTCTAAACCCACTTATACAGAGCAATCTATCTGTCTATCCACTTAAAAATAAAAGTGTCAGAGTGGTTCTTCAGAGCGATACCAAAGGGGAACCATTTTTTGTTCCCAAAAGAAACATCCTCATGAAGGTTACAGAAAGAATCTTTTATTTATTCATGTCCTTAACAGGTTTCATAAATTGCTATGAACAAATAAAAATAAATTAGTGGTAAAAGTTTCTAATAGTGTCTTTAACATCTATCTATCTATCTATCTTGACACCACACTGATGCTTTGGAGAACTTGTAAACTGAGCATAGAATTTAGCCTTGCTTGGGTTTAGGCACAATTAAGTGACAAGATGACTTGGTATACCACTGTACTACTATAAAAAAATCTCCGTATTAATAATAATACATAATAAATGCATTAAATGTTTCTTGGATCACCATTGATATTTCTTAGTTTATGTTAAAACATGTTTTATGTTTATGTAGCCATGCTAGATTTGTAGTTATTATATAGTTGACTGGTCCGTGGAAATGTGCTTATTAACCATAAACTGAATCGAGCTGCCTTTTATTAATACTGAAGCATATGGAGTAAGGAGCAGAAACAGAATATTGAAATTGAAAATAGCATTGCTTCCTTTCTGCCACATAGTGATTCATTTTAGGATTTTACATTGGGAAAAAAACAACTGCTGTATTTTATGTGCAGGTCCTTAGTCTGTGGTTTTCCGGTGGACAGCTCATAGCACGTTTCTTTATTGATCAAGGCTTATTTCCAATAACATCTGGTTCTTACTTGACTTGCCTGTCTGGCCCCAGGCTCTTGCAGCTCAAAATTCCACAATATGCTGCTTTGCCTCTGGATTTGCTTAAGCAGGCACCTCATTTGTTGTTTATCTGTGGACTCTGCATTTCTTAGCCTGGTTGTACCATGGTGCATTTAAGTAAATGTCTAAAGCAGTGCTAAAGGCTAATTTAAGTAGCTCCTGGCTGATGCCTTTTAAATTTGTTGTATTCTGCTTCAATTGGAGAAGTCTCAAAATAGTTTGGACATTGTCTTCTCAACCTCCTTTACTTTACTTACAGTCTCATTTCTTCACAAGTATAATTTGTTTTATTGCGTGATATAGCAAATTGTGCTATTTATTAAGAACAGAAAAAACAACAGCTGTCAGGTGCAGAAGAGAGAGTTTTGAAGGGCCAGCAGTTCTCAGACGTGTTTATTCTTCGGTCACATACACTCTTACAACTAAAGGTGTCAAAGTGTTTCTTCAGAGCGATGCCATAAGATATTTGTTTCCCAAAAGAACCATCCCTATGAAGGTACCAGAAAGAACCTTAGTTTATTTAGAACTGAAACAGGTTCCATGAATAGATGATAACTGATTTGTGAAATGCTGATTTAAAAGGACTCTTGCTGCACACAATTACGCAGGCAAAGTTAAGGTTTTCTTGATCTGTTTTTGTCCTGCTAGGCAGTCTATTAGACATTAAAGATTTCTGTTTTGGACACATACTAGGAACCTTTGCAAAGCGCAAAGAACAAATTTCACATGCAAAGAAGCCTTCCCAGAATCAAATGGTGCTTTGTCAAGCAATGGCTCTGTGAGGAACCACACAACCCAGTAAAGTGCCATTAAAGAACTCGGACTGTATTCGTTTAAGAGTGTGCCATTACTTGATTTTTCATTACATCCTTAAAACCTGTGTGTTAATTTTCCATTTTTTGCTTTTATCCAAAAGTCCCTTACAATTGACAACAGTTTCTTTCTCTTTCTTTTTTCTGCTGTGGGCTCAGCAATGTGCTAAGGGTAACCAAGTGAGTCAGTGGTGGACGGTGGGCCAGCTTCCTTCACTCTTTTTGATTGTGTAGGCTTTCTTCTTTTTTAAATTAAAAGAACAAAACAAAATAACAAAACACAGTCCAATAAAAAAAGAACATAGCAAGACCAATAATCTTTTCTGAAGACCACCCACCATATTTAGCACTTAACCCCTCAACAACCTCAGAGAGCTGTATGGCAAGATAGCCCCACTTCTGCAAGTAGAATTAGACAGCAAATAAAAAGCAGCACAGACCGAGCATGTTTACTTTAGAATTAAAATAATTACTTCTTAAAATTCTGAATAGATCCTTGTGAAGAGATTTCGTTTTTTTTAAATATTACATATTGCAGTATATCACTTTAGTTATCGGGCAGCTCAGTGGTAGCACTGCTCCCTTGCAGTAAGGAGACCAGGGTTTGTGTCCTAGGTCCACCCTATGTGGAGTTTGTGTGATCTTCCTGTGTCTGTGTGGGTTTCCTTTGGATGCTCCAATTTCCTCCCATTGTCCAAAGACACGTGAGTTAGGTGAATTGGTGATGCTAAATTGGCTCTGTGATGGATTGGCACCTTGCCCAGGGTTTATTCCTGCCTTGTATCCTGTACTAGCTGGGGTTGGTTCAAGCACACCCTGCAACCCTGGTCTGGATTAAGCAGGCTAGAAAATGACAGGACTTTAGTTATAGATAGATAGATACTTTATTAATCCCAAGGGGAAATTCATAAGGTGATTTAGGATTCTTCTAATTGAATAAAATGTGTCTTTGTGCAAGTAGTGGGTTATAGAACATCACAACCAATCTTTCATATTCTACCTACTTTTACTCCAGAAATTGCTGTCAGCGCATTAGGAGGCGTGCTTAATATGTAAATCACAGGGACTGCCCGGGGGTGGAATGACGGTATGACGACATCGCCAATGTCTGCACCAGAGTGTAGCAATGTTAAGGTCTGAATTACGTCGTCAGCCTGATAAATGCATGCAATCAGTACCATTTACATGTATACTCACAGGCATAAATGAGCAATTCCATTAGATATCTCGCCATCTTAAATTGTTACGCTGTCCACACTCTGTGAACCATTCTCGTTTCTTCAGCGTTATCAGATGCATCTATGTCCCCACTTCCTCGCCGCTGTTCCTTTTCATCTTTTAGCTTCTGCTGTATGTCAGCACCCACTCCCACAGCACCAGAACCAGAACTACACTGACCTACCTGATGATTTATGTTGATCTGCATGGCTTGCAGGGTGTTTGGTGCATTTTTTTCTTTTTAACTTCGGCCAATGAAAAAACAGATAGGCAGCTGTTTGTACAAATTTTAAATTATATTTATGCAATAAACATTTATAATTTAAACATTATAAAAATAAAAACAATTATTCTATGTAGATTTGGGGTTACAGCTTAAGCACTGGTTACGAGTGATTTTTGTTTGATTATTTAATTGCTTGGCATCCCATTCCAAAACTGTGGACATTAATATGGAGTTGGCCCTTCACTTTGCAGCTAAAACAGCCTCTACTCTTCTGGGAAGGCTTTTCACAAGATTGTGTAATATGTTTGTTTGAATTTGTGCCCACTGAACCATTAGAGCATTTGTGAGGTCAACAAGTACCGAGGTTGGATGCAAAGATCTGGCTCATAGTCAGCCTTTCAATTTACCCCAAAGGCGCACAGTAGGGTTGAGGTCAGAGCTCTATGAAGACCACTTGAGTTTCTCCAAGTCTTTATGGGCCTTGATTTGTGCACGGGGCAGTCATGTTGGAATAGAAAAGGACCTTCTCCAAACTGTTTCCACAAAGTTGGACACACAATTATCTAAAATGTCTTTGAACACTGTAGCATTAACAGAACCCCTCACTAGAACCAAGAAGCCTAGCCCAAATCCTGAAAAACAGTCCCAGATCATTGTCTCTCCTCCACCAAAGTCTTTAGTAGGCTCTATGCAGTCCAAAAAGTAGGCTTCTCCTGGCACCCATGAAACCCAGATTCTTCCATCATCATACCAGATAGTTAAGTACAATTCATCAATCCAGAGAACACGTTTCCACTGCAGAGTCGAATGGCGGTGTTCTTTGCACCACTCCAGCCAAAACTTGGCATTGCCCATGGTGATCTTGGATTTGTGTGCAGCTGCTCCCCCATTTTATTAAGTTCCTGGTGCACAGTTGTTAACAGCTGATGTTACTTCCAGAGACAGTTTAGAACTCTACTGTGAATGATGCACCACAGAGCACAGGTGATTTTTATGTGCTTCAGTATTTTCTGAATTACTGTGGTCTATCACTTTATGGCTGAGCTGCCCGTTGGTCCTCGTTGCTACCACTTCACAATAATAGCACTTATTCACCGAGTTCTTCTTCAGTATGACCCATTCTACTGCCAATGATTGTCAATGGATGGACTGCGTGGCTTTGTGCTGATTTTATGGGTGCGGCTGAAACACTTGAACTTAATAATTTGGAGTGGTGACCAAATACTTTTGGCAATACAGTGTATGTATGTCAATGATGGGCGATTTGCAGTTGCATGATGGTGTGCTTGGTGTATTTTCAACTGGTATGTAATTTATGTATAGCTGAATTCCATTCCTTGTGTGGGCTTTCTTTTGAGTCTAAATGTGAATGTGCATTGTGGGGATTGACTGTCAACATATGGAAGAATATTTCTGACAAAATAAAATAAATAAGTATGCATATAAATAATGTATTGTGTAATGTGATACATACATCAAAACACAGGGATATGCTCAATTTCAATTCAATTCAGTTAATTTTTTTATGGCGCTCTTCAATGACTGCAGGCGCAGGGCATTGTGATCAAGTCCTCAGGTAAAATGCAAATCCAGACTGTTATGTGATAAAGAAAATTTTCATAAAACATGCATTTTTTTGATTATTTCTTTACGTATTCTTTTAATTATTTCTTCATTCATTTATTTCAGTGACTCCACACACAACATGAAATTTTTAATGAACTGAAAACTCATTTCCACCTGTCAAAGTTGAGAGGTTGAGCTCTAATGAGATGAGTAAATGAAGAAATAATTAAAAGAATACATGAAGAAATTAGCAGCAAAAACATTTATTTATGCTCACATATCTTTGTATTCAATTTATGTGTTGTCACATTTCACAATACCTTTCTTTACTTGCATAGTTATTTAATTTTCTATGAAATATTTTCTCTGTAATAACACACTATAGTATGTCAGTAATGATCATCTTTGCGGTTTAGAGTCTATATTCATAAACACTGGGCCACATGTTTTCAAGGAAAGGCACTATATGCTAAATAAACGCTACATGGCCCCAGGAACTTGTGTTTGATTCTTAGCCTACCACTGTCTATGCAGTGGTCACATTTTTCCCAGGTACCTTTTGGATTTTCTTCAGAGCCCCTCATTTCCTCCCACATTTCACACACATGAATGTTTCAGGCTAACCTGGCATTCAGAGAAGGTGTAAGCAGGAGTCTACATTGTGGTAAACTGGCACACTGTCTGCTATACCAAACTGGCAACATGTCATTAGTGGGGCTGATTTAGCATCCTTGCTGTTTATAGTCCATTGCCTTAAATGCTCACCCACCTTTCACACTGTTTCTTAGTAAAGATACTGTATGTCAAGTGAAAGCCTCCATGCTATCTCACTGTCAGCAGATGATCTTATGTTGCTTTGCATTACAATTCTTATCTCATTCCCCGAATACCCACCCATTACGTCACACATTTGTTTTTTCAACCTTTTCATAAGAATTACAGCTCCTAACCTTTTAAAAATAGTGCTTGTAAACTTGAGGCTGTTTCCTCCAGACTTCTGTTGTGTACCCATTGCGCCAGTGTTCCCTTGTATTCTAATTACAGCATGAGAATTTAGTGGCACAGTGGTTAACAACAGTGCCTCACAGTGTTAGGGACCCAAGGTGAAGGACACTTGCCTCCTCCCACATCCCACAGATCCGTCATACCAACAAGTGTTCCGTATGATGGACTGATGACCCACCACGTAATACAGTTACTCTGTAACTCTGAAAGCAGGTTCAACAAAGAGGTGAATGATTGCACTTGTGAGGTGTCATCTTAGAATGAAATTGTCGGTTAAATTAGCAAATTTAGTGATAAGCCTGTCTCAAGATAAGCTACAGTTAGAGGAAGCGGCTTGTGGGCCCAGAGAGCCAGTGTGGCTCATTTCACACTCTTAACATTTCTTAATATACTCTTCCTGTCGGCCTGTTCCTTCTCAGTTTTAAGAATTTGCGTTGACCATACATACTGTATGAGAACAGGACCCATACATCTTTGATTGTTCTTGTCTTCTCTTTTGTATTTCCATAATGTTAGTAGCCAGGATTTGCAACATTGCTCTACAATTCTCTGTTTAAGGATATACTTACCAATATTTGTTGTGGTGTCCTTGCTTACTGCTCACTCCATCCTGCTTACTTCTGCATAACTGTAAACTCTTTTATGCTCTTCGACTGAAAGCTTTCAGCTCCATCAGTGTGGTTTTATTGCTCATGTTATCCATCCCTGAAGCAAGTCTAGTCGTTCTTCTCTGGCCTTGTCCAAGTGCCATTATGTCATTTGTCTAACATGAAGACCAAACCTTTACCTGCCTCACATGCCCATGGTGTTTCCAACAGAAATTTGATGTGGTGTCAGGGCAGTGGAGCTCTTTTAGTAGTAGTGCATGAATGAAAAGCGAGGTAAGTGAGGACATTTTGGGAATGTAACTTGAATGCACTTGGAGGAACTCTTGGCTTGTAGAATTTTTTTTTTAAAGTCTCTGATGTTTAAGAGTTTCCATGTTTTGGGGTTCCCAATTCAGGACCAGGCAGACCATTGGAGTTGCTACTTTCTTATTCAGTGACTATATTCTAGGTGTATTTCACCTACCCATTCATTTTTTGATCTCATATGGCACATTGCACGTTTATGGCATGAAGCCTTTCACAAAAGTATATGACACAAGGCAGCACCCAACTTTGTTTTAGACACTGTGCCATTTTGGAGTAACTATATAATGTTATCTGCATGCCTTTTTTGTGCAGGAGCAAAGCAGACATCCTGAAGAAAACCCACGACAACAAAGTGGAAATATATAAAATGTAGAACTTGTGTTCAGTTTTTAAGAGCTATGAGGCAACAGGACTGACCACAGCCAGCTGTCCAGTCTTTAATGAAAGTCTATCTTAAATTAGTCACCTCTCATTCTGTAGGGTCAGAAACTAACCAGGGCGCTGTTACAGATCTCACATGGATCTTGTTCCTGCATTGTGAGTGTGATGAGAAGGTATAGAGAATTCACAGATCAGCATGCTGTTGTCATACGCTGGACCCCCCTTGTGCTGCTCATTCATTTTCCTTTCACTGTTAAAAAATGTCTTGACTGGTAGGAGTTTGCTCCCTGAAGAGTCTCCTTTAAAAATGACAGTTAACACACAGCAGGTACCACCAAGGATGACAGTCGAGCCTAAACAGGAGCTGGGAGCTTAGCTTGGCTCGCTACTGTGTTTCCAGTATAACCTAGCTGTTTTGATATTAAAGTTTTGGAAAATAAAAAAAAACAATTTTTATAGTTATATATATATATATATAAAATATATAGTTATATATATATAGTATGTGTATATGAGAGAGAAAGAGAGAGAGAGAGACATAGCACATTTATACTGCATTTCTCCATTTTCTAATCTGTTTATCCAGATTGCTGACCAACCCTGAGTTGTATTAGGCAGGTAACAATATCTTGATAGTGGCTCAGGGTCGGGACAAGTGGCAAGAAATACTACATTATGATATGTTGACAGTTAAGCGGCGTCACACAGGTTGTAAATGTTGTTATGGTTGGTACACTTGTCTTTTAACCTATTGTACCTCATTAAACTTAACGATTAAGTTTTTCTTTAATCAAGCATTTTTTTCAATGTGTTTTTCATTGTTGCAAGCTATATTTTGACCAACAGTTATTTATTGCAATCTGGGGTTCTTTGCACCAAAAGGGGCAAAAACAAGAATATTTTAAACAATGATGGTTTCAATGTAGTATACAAATACTGACTTTACTTACGTGCTAAATGCAACAAGTTCAAAAATAATTAATTAACTTTTAAATAAGTAAAACAAGTAACAATACTTGTGTGGGTGTGTATATGAGTAATACCATATATACTCGCGAATCAGTTCTTCCACGGATAAGTCGGGACTTGATTTTACAGTATAGGTTTTGGTATTTTATAATGTCGGTTGTATAAGTTTTGGTATTTTATAATGTCGGTTGTATAAGTCGAATGCGGAAAACTCCCGTAATTGGTCCAAGAGATTATGATATGCTAACGTCACCTGAGAGAGTAACCATGGAGCACATGGCCTTTTTTGAATGTGGGTACGTCAATGCGCTGTATCAGTGTGTGCTCCTAATCTCTCTCTCTCCGGTCTATTGTGCCTATGTGACCACACGGTAATACCCGAACTACACCGAAGTGACATTTGCACTGATTTGTGTTTTTTGTATCTCACACCCTCATACACCTTTATTGTAAGAGCATCCCTTATATACGATGGAGCTGTTGATCAGAAGAAAATATGAAGCTGGTTTTAAATTAAATGTCGTTGAGGTAGTGAAAGAAATTGGTAACTGCGCTGGTGCAACAAAATTCCATGCGTCAGAGAAACTGATGCGAGATTGGAGGAGGCAAGAAGATGTAAATTAAAAAAAAAAAATAATTGTGTCGCGTTTTTGACACATCTTTGAACGGGCATATAAATTGGAGTTTGATTTTATGATATATTTTTCGGGTTTCAAGACCCAACTTATATGTGAGTATATACGGTATGTATAGTGTACTATACTATCAAGTACTACATATATAGTGACCACTAAAGGGTGTAACTGAGCCCCTAGACACAGTGGCACAATGTCATTTTCTAACCCACTTAATCCAGACCAGAGCCACAGGGAGTGCTGGAGCCTACCTCAGTTAGTATAGGATGCAAGGCAGGAACAAACCCTGGACAAGGCGTCATTCCATCGCAAGGTGAACACACACACATACACACACCCACCTACACACGAAATGAACACTAGGGTCAAATTTGTGTCCTGCATTCAAATCGGTTTATTTTTATTAAACATAACACCTTTAGACAGGGTCTTTTCCACAATTAACACACACAATTCCTTATCCCCTCCTTTTTCTTCTTCTCCTGCTGTTCTCAGCAAGTTTCGTCCACCTCCTCACGACTCTACCAAGCCAGGAACTGTAGCCGCCTTTATGCCGGTCCTGGGAGTACGTCCAGTGCCAGAACACCACAGCCAAGAAGTACTTCTAGGCCAGCTGGAACTGCCATAAAATACAGGAGTTCTCTCCTGGCAGCAGTCCTGGACCGAACACAGATGAGCACTGCCACCAAAAGCCTTGGATGAACTATTTCTCTTTGGATGCCATCTCCCCTAGGTTCATCCATTATAGTCTCTCCCCAACTAGGTAAGTGCTAGGATGGACATAAAGGACCACTGACCACGCCAGTCAGGATGTCAGTCCATGCGTTATGTCTCTCACATCTCTCACTATATACATACAGTACATAGTGGGACAGAGACAAGCAACTTACCAGGACACAGGTTCTAGTCCCAAAAGGCTTGTTTATTAGTTTTACTAGGGTACAGTACCTTTTGCCACAGGTGAAAAGCACTTTGAAAACAATGCCCACACACAGAAGCCCGCAAGCACAATTATTCCTCCTGTAATTTTTCCTTCTAATGCAGTCCCGACACGTGACTCATCCATTTTAGGTGAGAGGGCTACAAGTGTAACCATCATGTGACAGGGTTGCCTTACCAGCTGCACCCAAGTAGCCCAACAGGGCTGTCAGTTTTAACTTCAACTTCTATGCAGCCCTGCAGGTGTCTATGTTGGAGCTCCAGCAGAAGGGTGCTGCCACCCAGCTCACCTGGGGAAAACATGATCATAGGAGGCACACTCCCACTGTCGTTCTGTTACGTTGGCTTTCCAGCTGGGAAAGGGAACACCAATCTTCCAAATCTGGAGTCCTGTTCATCCATCTTTTTCATCACTATATTATACAGTATATATACATGTACAGAGTATAGATATATGTTTAAATGTATGTATATATATGTATGTACAGTATGTATGTAGTTGTCCAGTTGGTAACATTTGAATTCTTTGCTAAATTCTTCACAAAATGTAGCAAAACCTAAAGCTCATTATTTCTGCAGTCACACGTTTTATGTAGTATCTGTATAAACAATGAGGGTGGCACAGTAGTTAACAACTTGGCCCTGGGTTCAAATCCCAGCATGGTTACAGTCTGCATAGAGTTTATATGTTGTTTTTGGATCTCCATGAGTGTTCTGGTTTCTTTTCAACTGCTCAGATTCTTCCTGTGTGATCTATTATGTTTGTGTGTGATGGACACGTGATGCTACACACTTTGACTCTTATTGAATGAAGCAAGATAATAATTGAATGTGGACGGTTCCATCTGGTAAGGGCAGCACAGTCCACACAGCTCTAGAGTTGTTATTTCAGCTCCTGCTCCAGTCACTGTGGCATATTTGCACCTTATGTCGATCTCTGTGTGGATTTTCTGCTTCCTTTCCACATTCCAGAGAGGTGCATGTTGGATTAATAAGCATTTCTGTAACAGCCCGGTTTGACCGAGCGTGCATGCAGTGAAGTAGTATCCCATTTGGGGTTGGTCCCTGCTTTGTGTTTGATTGCTGCAAATATGGGGTCCAGCTCCCTGCAACCCTGGAAATGTGTAGGTGGGTTTAAAAAAACGGCTGGAAATACTTAAGAGAACAGACAAATCAATTTTATAGTGTAACCCACTGAAAGGGACTGGTAGATGTTCAGGTGCACAAAAGGAGCTGCCCATCCATTTGGGTGTAATCCACTTAATCTGGGTTGAGATTCTTTAGGAGCCTGGCAGCACAGGACACAAAGCTTGAACCAACCCTGGATGAGGTGCCAGCCGATGTTAGAATATTAATAAGCTTCCAGAACATACGCTTAAGATTAGTCTCATTGTTATTGGATAGGGGGGGTGACGAATGAATGATGTTTGTACACAATAACCCAACATGGATTCCCCATACTAGTGTGTACATTCTGAGAGCCAAGTGGTGATCTACGTAAGTAAAGTCAAAAAACCTACAGCACAGTTAATTGGGATAAAAGTAACTGCATCTGATTAGCAGAAGACATGAGTCGATGTTTGAGTTAAGGAATCCCACAGCTGCTCAGTGTGTCATGCTCAGTTCTGCACAGATTCTGGCTGGTTTCTTCCTACAGGCACGCACTGTGCTGTCATTGTCAGTTAACATTCAGCCACATGCCCTGCCTCTTACAAGCAGACTGCTGTTGTGCCTGTTGATCCATAAATCAGGAGAATTAAAAGCAATTTGCAAGTCCCACTCGAGCAGCTTGTTATTTTAATTGATTGAATTATTCAGTGCCTAAAGCTCCATTGCACCAAGAGCAGCAGATGTGGCCTCTGAGGAGCTGGCCTGAGGAGTGTTTTCCTTAGTTTTAAGATAACCTTACTGATACTCGTGAAGGTGCTGGTCGAGCTGAACGGTTTTCATTATTGTATATAGGTCCTTTCACAATGGCCACATTCACAAGCTCTTTAATTAGGGTATGAAGGCATGAACTGTCATGTGTTCCATAAGTCTAAAAAAGCATTCTGTGCCAGCGATCATCAATACTTCATCTTTGTTGCATATGATACATTTCTAAGTGAGGAATAACAACTCACTAAGACACATCAGAAAGTCACAGTGACAGCATATGCCGTCGCTGAGGTTGTGGCATGTAGTGCCAGGTAGAACTCATCAAATGACCACATTCTTATAAACAGTACCATTTGTACCCCCGAGTTGTTGTATAATATATAGTGCCCTTTGTGTCCTACAGCTAAGCCCACATAAGCATTTGACGCAGTCCTGTGTGCAGACATGAAAACACATTTAAACTTTGACATGCAAGCGTTTGTTGTGGGCAGTAATGGTGCGCAGTGAATCCAAATGATACGTCACTATGATTAGTTGGCAAGCCATTTAAAGCATGGCGTTGCGTCACTTCCATGCACTTTACGTTGTCTCCGCATGAAATTCATCCTCCCGTGTGACCCCCACCCCCGCACGCTCCTCTTTCTAATTTGCCTGCTTTATCAGATGAACCAGCGTCATCCATCTGCAATCAGTCGTTATTTCACAAAGTGATTTACTGGGAATGCGGTGAGTCAAAGTCAAACATTCCAACAGTATAAAAGCCTCTCCATGTTCTCGGCTTCAAATAAAAAAAAAAGCTAAATTATAGGTGGGATTTTTGTTTTAATTAAATATTTGCCAGAGTTTCCACAGTTTTAGATCTGGTGATAGGTAAGCATTATTTTATATAAAAATAATCAAGTGTGCCTGCAAGTTTGCTACAGTCATTTATTTTTTTTCAAGTAACTCAGAGGAAGCTCAGAGAAATGTAGTATGTGACAAACTAAAAGTGATTTATTATGTTGACAGAATTTTTAAAGTCAGAATTTAAAGGGGCGCCAGACTCGTGCATTGTGCTGACAGAAATTGTGAAACAAATCTAATTTTACCAGCTGAGACCTGATTTATTAATGCAAATTCAGTTAAGGTTTATTCCTTTTAAGCTCCTGCCTTTACTTGATTCGGATTCTTGATTTATGTCACATCAGGTCATCCAACAATAACAAGGCACTGAGGTATGAGAACAGCTCACAACACGTTACTCATCGTCTGAAATGTGGTGGAGATGAGGGGAAGGTACGGCAGGCAGAAACACAGGAGGACAAACTGCTGAACAGAATGTTTATAAAATGAAAGAGTGTGTGTGTGTGTGTGTTGACCCTGCAGTGGACTCTCCAGGGCCTGTGTCTGCCTTGCCCCCCTAAGCTGCTCAGGACAGGACCAGCCTTTTAAGTAAAGCTGCCTGAGGTTAGGTACACTCTTTGCCTTCCCCACTCCAAGATGTATTGTATGTGGCTAATGTGTGTCATCTTGGGCCTAGTGAGGATATATTGGGTGAGCTGAAAGTGTGTCTCACGGTTTTTACAGGTGATATTTAAATAAGGGGGGGGGGGGGTGTGTGTTAAGGCCCAATATTAAACTCTTGTTTTTTTGTATCATTATTTTATAATTTGGGCGGCACAGTGGTAGAGCTGCTGTCTCGCAGTTAGGAGACCTGGGTTTGCTTCCCGGGTCCTCCCTGTGTGAAGTTTGCATGTTCTCCCCGTGTCTGCGTGGGTTTCCTCCCACAGTCTAAAGACATGCAGGTTGGGTGCATTGGCAATCCAAAATTGTCCCGTGTGTGTGCCCTGTCGTGGGCTGGCGCCCTGCCTGGGGTTTGTTCTTGCATTGCGCCCTGTGTTGGCTGGGATTGGCTCCAGCAGACCCCTGTGACCCTGTGTTAGGATATAGCGGGTTGGGAAATGGATGGATGGATAGATTTTATAATTTTAAAAAAATATACAATTTGTTGAAAGTGTTACCTTGTCACTTCATACCACACTTTGTGCCCCCATGACCCACCATTAAACACAGGATTGTTTAGCTGGCTAAGAACATTGTCAGGTTTAATGTTTTTGATGTTGTTTTTGGGACTTTATCTTTCCATGTCCCACCATGTCAGAACAGGTAATCCTCCTGAAGCTATGCGTATTCAGGCCCAGCCAGTACTTGGATGGAGACCTTCTCGAAAAAGCATGGGTTGCTGTTGGAAGGGGTGGTGTTGGTGAGGCCATCAGGGGGATCCCAATTCCACAGTGCAGTAAAAATGGTGCCGTCCTTCAGATGAGGCATAAAACTGAGATCCTGACACTCTGCGTGGTCACAAAAGATCCCTGGGCATCCTTCATTAACAGTAGGGCATTTCCCAATGTCCTGGCTAAATTGTTCGCCACATCCTGGTCATTCTGGCCCCTTAAACATCCCCTGTCCCTTTTTGGCTAACTCTCTCTAATTCCCTTCACCACTTAATAGCTAACATGTGGTGTGCATACTGGCACAAAATGGCTGCTGTTGCATCATCCAGGTGGATGCTACACATTGATGGTGGTTGAAGTGACTCCTCAATGTCTCTGTAAAGTGCTTTGAGTAGTGAGAAAGGTGCTATATAAATATAATGCCTTCTTCTTCTACTAGTTCAGATGTCCCCACTTACCATTTTGGCCTGGAGCCGTGCCTGATTAAGTGGGTTTGTGAATGTTAATATAAGCAATTCATAAGCATCCTCATATACTGCTGTACTAAAATTGTGATACGAGAGTGGGTCTGTTTGTGTCACTGCATCGTGTAATGAACTGGCATACCGTTCAGGGCTTGCTAGTGTTGCCCAGACTGGTGCCTGTTTTCCGTAACCTAAACAAACTAAATAATCAGGTCAGAAATGGGTAGATCTTCATGAGCTGTCATTCATTGTCCAGCCCGATATATCCTAACACAGGGTCACAGGGTTCTGCTGGAGCCAACACAGGGCGCAAGGCAGGAACAAACCCTGGGCAGGGCGCCAGCCCACTGTAGGGCACACACTAGGGACAATTTAGGATCGCCAAAGCATCTGACTTGCATGTCTTTGGACTGTGGGAAGAAACCAGAGCACCCGGAGAAAACCCACGCAGACACGGGGAGAACATGCAAACTCCACGCAGGGAGGACCTGGGAAGTGAACCCGGGTCTCCTAACTGCGAGGCACTGCGCCACCGTGCTGCCCCCATTTATTTATCTTTTTTAAAATAATTTAGTTAGGTTATTCCATGGTATATTAAAGCAACTTTTTTTCTTTTTGAGGATTTTGATTTTCATACTTTTTTTAATTTTATTCTTTGTCATACTTTCTTCACAAATTCTTCTATTAAGTTTATACCTCTTTAAATAAATCCATAAAACTATGACCAAGGAAGAAAGGACTTATATTGATGAAGTAACGGTCCCTCACGTGTGGTGTGGATGAGCGGTGACGGCGCCTGCCTGTTCTCCTCGCTGGCCTACCTTGTGCACGGTGCCGCCTCTCTGGCCGCTCAGACGCAGGCTGACATTATTAACCATGCAAGGTATCTAATAACTGGTGGAGGTTCAAGCCGTACACCATGATGTGGACCGGCAACCCCAACCGCACCAAGCCTCAGTACCTCTCCGAAATCTTCAGACCCGAAATGTCTATACTTAAAACAGCTTATATTTAAGTAAACCATTTCAAGAAATAATTCGTAACCTATTGTGTTTCATTTATGTGCTAAATCTTGCCTTATGACCTTTACAGGACGTATACTGTCACTCTGTATATTTTAGAACACATTTTTCCAGTTGCTATCCCGTAGTGAAGCACGGGTATTCAGCTATTATGTAATAAACTAGCAAGACATGGCAACCTTCAGAAAGTATCTAGATGTGATTTTGGCGCAGCTTAGCTATTAGATAAAGAAGCAAGCCTGATGGACTGAATGGTCTCCTCTCGTTTGTCAAATTTCTTCTGCTCTTTTGCTTTGTTTTCCAGCCTCCAGTGGATGCTATCTGACTGCTCGTGATCTTCCTCCCATCTAACGAATCTGGCCATGTTTTATTTAGGACCAATCTGCTTATCACTGGTCTGGTTTACAGTGTGGTTAAGGACTGATTTTTATTACCTGTCTCCCATTTAGCCGGTCAATTTAAGAGTGAGACTGGGAAAGACTATGTGACTTGTCTCCTATCTTGCCATGTTAAACTGGATGGCCGTTTGATTCTTCTGTCCCATCCAACTGGTCTGGTCGTGTTTGAAGTAGATGGATTTTATTTCTTGATCCCCTGACTGCTAGTGTAACTGGGACAAATTTTTTATTTCTTACACATATGACTGGTTTTGCTTGAAGCACAAGTGGGAGATTGTGTGGCATGTCTTCTGTTTTAATGGTCAAGCTGTAGTTTCACTGGGTTGGATTTTGCTTTTTTTTTTTCTTCTTCTTCTTTTGACTGGGCCTGCTATGGTTTGAAAATGCAGCCTTGTCACTGGTCCAGTACAATTGTAACCAAGACATACTTTCATTATCCGCCTCAGTAGCTGGGGTAGAGTCCGCCCCCACCCCCCCACTATGTGCATTGCATTAGGCAGCTTTCAGAATTTAGTGTTAGTTGGCTGTGTAAGCAGAGCAGATTTACTGGTTTAGTGTTCTAGCGGTGGTTTAACTGGGATTTTTGGCATTAGTCTGGTTAGAAGTATCCCTGGGCCAAATTTTATATTCTGTCTCCCCTTTAACTGATTTTGCAATTGTGTAAGGGGGACATAAATTGTGTCCTATTTCCAGTCTTAATGGTGGTCTAGTGGTGGTTTTACTGGAGTAGATTTGTTTCTAATAGTTTCCCTCCTGACTGGTCTGGCTGTGTCCAGCTTCTTTTTCTATCTGGACTGTACTGGTGTTATTGGTCCAGCTTCCCTTTCCCACCCTTACTGGTCTGAGCTGCCTGCCGTTAGCCGAGGTGTATCTGAGAGACGTATCTTCGGGTTTTTACCGCTTTGTTTTTGCACAAGTCTTTTCACCTCAGCTAACCGAATTCAAGGTAAAGGGGCAGCACTTTCAGCTGAGCCGCCACCGCTTTATGCATGCATGCATGGGGACTCACTCGCCGCTTTTCTTCCACTCTCCTCACTCTTCTTGTGCTAAATTTAGCTAAACCTGCTGAACAGATGCTAGTGTTGCGTTGCCATGGCATTCAGTGTGTTTGCAGTGGTCTGCAGGCTCAAGCGGATGACGTCCTCGCCTGACTTTACCTCAGCTTTTGTTACAAGATGGCAAGCACAGACCCCAACCCACAACAATACCAGTTGAGGCACAAGAACGAGCCCCCCAGCTGACCTGGGACAGCAGCCTGCCTGCCCCGATTTGTGTTCTGTTCCTAAAACAACAGGGCAAGCTGTAGTCCACACTGTTACCCTTTTTCACAAGGCATTATACTTCAACTGTCTGTAGTACATTCAGCCGGCTAAAGGGCACCAAAAATCCAGCCAATGAACACCTAGCAGGGTGAAGTTCCAAGCAGAGACTTAAGTGAACCCAGAGGTACCACCTGTGGACAGCACTCTACTGGTCGCTCATTTTGAAAGGCTGAGAGCCTAGAAATGTGTTAATGAAATCTGGTGAGCTGAGAGGGGTATTCTGGGAGATGTGCCTCTCAGAAGTGGCTGCAGCTCCCCCCACCCACTCCATCAAGTTGCTAAATTGTCTTTAGACCCCTCCTATCAGTGTCTGTTGCCATGCAACATTAACTAGGCACCAGTCACATGGTAAGAGGGGGCACTTGGCTCTAGCATTATGTCCCACCTCATTGTACCCACAGAAGGAGGCACCAGAGTACAGCACGCCACTCTGCAAATCACGGCTGGCAAGGCAAACCCAGGTTGTGCCACAACTCGGAAAGAACCCACACAAGGGGAGGAAAAACGTCCAAGGAACAAAAAAAAGAAAGAAATTCTTATTTGTTGAAGTCTCGAATCTAAAGAGCAGTTATGAGAACAGGCAGATGGTCAAAACTGACGAGGTGATACAGGAACAAAAAAAAAAGATAAAGCAGAAGTCAAAAGCAGAATTCATGTGTTCAGAGTGCTCAAAAACTCTAGAAAACACAAAAATAACCGAAAAATGAAGAAGAAGCAGGATAAGAGGGTGTCACAAAGTCACCACGCCAGAGCAGAGTACCCCTGCCAAGTTCCCTCTTTTATTCCTCTTGTCTCTTCCGTCATGTGACTGCCACCTGATTCATGTTGCACTACAACAGGAGGGACCAAAGGGCAAATTGCAGACAGACAAATCGAATGACTTAGGGGGTAGACACCCAGCTAGCTCGTGACATTGTCCACTTTCATTTTGTTTCTCTACCAAGAAGCACCCTTTTAGAAAAGTCTTGCCAATCTGCTTCATCTTGTTCTTGCATGCCTGATGCTTTGGGACAGCAGCTTCAGCAACGTGGACAGTTGGGCATACTATACACCAGAGGCAGAGTTTGTATTGTTTTCTTTGCATTCATCCTCCTCCCACACAATAAAGCATCTTTTTGCTGTCTTTTGAAGTTGCCAGAGTTTTCTCCATCACACATATGAAGATGGACGATATTTCATATTGGAAGTGCTTTGAATTATTGTAGGTTTATAGGTCACTATTGTTGTGTACAGAGTACAGTGAAATTCATAAGAATATAAGAAATTAGACAAATGAGAGGAGACCATTCAGTCCATCAAGTTTTTTGGTCCAGTTAATAGCTAAGCTGTCCCAGTATCTTATCCCAATACCTCTTAAAAGGCTGTCAAGGTTTCTCCTTCAACTCCATGGCTTGGTAGTTTGCTTCGGGGTCCCACAACGTTTTGCGTAAGGAAATGCTTCCTGGCTTCAGTTCTAAACACCCTTCACTTTAACTTCCACTGGTGTCCTTGAGTATGTGATTCACCATTTAGCTGAATTAAGAATTCTGCTGGATCTACAAGTATTTTATCAATGCCTTTGAGAATTCAGAAGACCTGGATTAGTTCCACATGTAGTCTCTTCTGCTCGACACTAAACTGCAGGGCTGTGGAGTCGCTAGATAAATCCTTCGACTCTGACTCCTTAGTTTCTGGTACTTCTGACTCCGACTCCTCTGTATTTAATATGCTAATATGTTTTCCATGTTGATTACATGTTATTTAACCACAGAACTACTGGCTAGGAAGCTCATTCTCTACTGTATTGGCCAGTTTAAACAAAAGACAAGAACCCCTGAACACACATCAGGCCGTAGCACACACCTCCCCCTACATCATTACACTTGTTAAACACATTATATCTGAAATAAAATGAAAACACTTTTTGTAATGTCCCATAATCCAGATTACAATAGGTGAATGTAAGGTTGTATAATAGCTCAGCTGAACTTCACACCAGTAGTAACACGTAAATGCCAAAAGGGACTCTGCTTTGTTGGGCCCTTGAGCAAGGCCCTTAACCTGCAATTGCGGAGCACTTTGAGTAGTGAGAAAAGCGCTATATAAATGCAAAGAATTATTACTTATTTTTTTTATTGCATCAGAGAAGTACTTAATTATGACTTTTGTTTGTGAACTGGGACATTTGAACTTGCTGTATTTTTTTTTTTTTCATTACAATTTAAATTTATTAGAAGTCGGAGTTGGTACATTTTTGCCGACTCCAACCCTGACTCCAGGTACCCAAAATTGTCTCCGACTCCTCACCCCTGCTAAATCAGTTTAGTCTAGCGCAGTATGACATGACCTTAAGTCCTTGAATGCACTTGGTTGCTCTCCTCTGCACAGCTTCGAGTGCTGCTATGTCTTTCTTGTAGGGCGGTGACCAGAACTGCACACAGTTCTTCAGAGTGTATTATGTTTTCTGGGCACAACATCTCTTGATTTATATTGAGCAGTTTTTACAATATAACCTCACATCATTTTAATTGCCTTTTAATTGCTTCTGCATATTTCGTAGAGGATTAGAATGCTGTGTCAACATAAATTTCTAAATCCTTTTCGGAGGTTGCTTCCTTTAAGGCAATGCCTTGCATGTTGAATTTGTAATTGACGCTACTTTTCTACGTTAAAACTACATTTTCCAAGTGTATGCTCAGTTCTGAGGATTGTCTTTTTGAATTATTTTTGTTAACTTCTCTGTATCTGCTGTCTCTCTCATTTTAGTATAATCTGTGAACTTCGCAGGTTTACTAACGGCACACATCCAGACAAACACAGTACCACCTGTTTGACTGACACAATGTATCCCATGCCACTTCCATGGTGGAGGTGCCCATGAGGTAACACTAAGTCCTATTATTCTGCTTCAGTTCAGTTTGCCCCAGAGTAGGACCAGTGACACTAATTAACAAGAAGCCAGTGTTTGTTGTAAAATTTAAAAAAATGTCAGCCATCTGTGTTGGTAGATAAGCCAATGGACACCTGATTTTAATATTATCATCCTCTCACCCTAAACACCAATACAATAAGATGTTGGTCCTGAAATCAGCCCGCTGATCTACTGTACATATGCAGCTCCTTTCACTTTAAGGAAGAAGGTAAACTTCTTCAGTCAACAGCTTGCCATTGAAAGCCAATCAAAGAATCAGTCGGCATTTTATATAGTGCCTTTCACAAGGAGTAGTGCCTCATAATACTTTAACGTGTTCTATTTAATTAAAAAAAAAAAAAAAAAAAAGATTAAGTGGTGTTTTTATGATATCAATCACAAAGACTTGAGTTCTCTAGCAAGCAGTTTATCATTCCAGATCCATTCTGCAGTCAAGATTTCTCTTATGTGATGCATTGTACGTACGGCAGTAGCACTTGGTGCTGTACCAGCTAATTTAACTATTGAAAAACATGTCAGGGTGGCGCAGTGGTAGCGCTGCTGCCTCGCAGTTAGGAGACCCAGGTTCGCTTCCCGAGTCCTCCCTGCGTGGAGTTTGCATGTTCTCCCCGTGTCTGCGTGGGTTTCCTCCGGGCGCTCCGGTTTCCTCCCACAGTCCAAAGACATGCAGGTTAGGTGGATTGGCGATTCTAAATTGGCCCTAGTGTGTGCTTGGTGTGTGGGTGTGTTTGTGTGTGTCCTGCGGTGGATTGGCACCCTGCCCGGGATTGGTTCCTGCCTTGTGCCCTGTGTTGGATGGGATTGGCTCCAGCAGACCCCCGTGACCCTGTGTTCGGATTCAGCGGGTTGGAAAATGGATGGATGGATGGAAAGAAAACATGGCAATCATTTTCTCTGATTCTAACCCTTTCACATCAAACAGCTTTGAGTGTTTTACTGAGCAGGTTACCATCCAGGCAGTCTGTTTTTATATAGTACCTTTCACACTAAGCAGTTGCACTTTCCAGATGATTCGGTCTGTTTTATACAGATGGCATGGTACTGTAACACGTCGTCTTCAGACAGTTTTTTTTTTTCAATTCAAAATCAATTAGGTAAACCTAAGAAATTCTAGCACCGGTCATACAGAGATTATATAAAAAGTGTTTTACTAAGTAATGTATTTGTCTGAAACAGTGACACAGTGAATCTATGTGTTATATGGTGCTTTTTACATGGAGCAGTGACACAAAGTGCTCTGCTAAGGAGTTTGCCATTGAAAATCAATTAGACAACTAATCTGTATTTTATGTACTGTCTTTTATGTGGATCAATAACAAAACTGCATTAATAAATAAATCAGTTAGCTGATCTGTTTTGTTAGATCCTTAAATGTTGAACTATATCACAAAAGTGTTTTCCTGAGCAAGTTACCATTCAAAACCAATTAAATTATCCATCTATATTTCATACGGTAAAATACTTTTTACACAGAGCAGCTACAAAGAGTGCCCCATAAAGTGATTTTCACAGGTTTACTAACTACAAACATCCAGACAAAAACAGTGCCACCTGTTTGACTGACACCGTGCATCCCATATCCATATTCCAGGAGTGCCGCAGTGGCTACAGGTTTTCATTCTGACCCTTTTCCTAATCAGTGACCAGTTTTCATTGCTAATTAACTTTTTCCCCATCCCTTTAATAGCCATGTTAGAAGAGTTCAGCCCTCTGAATTGATTCCTTTCTTCATTAAATGACAGCCAAGCAGAAATGAGATGTGAAACGAGATAACAGATGACCAGCTAAACTGGGGCTTCAAACTTTAGCCAATTTCACTCCAATCACTTTCTTAATGAGAAGCCAATTCTTGCTGTTAATAAAACCCATTATTTAATTCCATGGCTTGTTGCTGCTCTCATTCTGCCACAACATACATTTTGAAAGCTGTTGTTTTTCTGTTCTTTCTAAGAGCACCGTCAAAACGTTTTAGTGACCTGAGAGATCAACCTTACCAAGACCACCACCTCTCTTTAATGTCAGATATTGTGTAATGGGCACAGGGAAGCTGGTCAAGTGGTGGCTTGTTTTGTGTCTCATTTTTGTTTGGCTGCTAATTAAAGAAAAAGAAACAACTATGGGGCCCAAATCAAGTTAATTAAAAGAAGTAATCAGCAGCAAAAACTGGTCACTAATTAAGAAGATGGTAAGAATGAAAACCTGCAGCCACTATGGCACTCGAGGCCTGGAGTTCATCACCCCTGCCATATCCCATGAACATATCAGGGTGCGTATAGTCAGCGTGTATTTGGCTCTTTTCACATGAAGCTATTTACTGACCAATTTACTTTTCAACACCAACTAAACTGCATTTTAAATGCTGCCTTTCACACAGAGTGCTAATACAAAGTGTTTTATCTATTGATTAAGATTACATTTATTCACTTTACTGGATGCTTTTATCCAAACAGACTTATCAAAAGAGGTCAACATAATCGAGTAAACAAGTGTGACAGGACAAGCGTACAAAATTGATCATCACAAGTGAAGAGCTGTAAAGAAAACAGAACAATGAAAGACTAGTTGCTCTCATCTAAGCTACGTAGAACTTTGCATGAGAACGATTGCCACTTATAAAGATATTCGTATATACGTTGTGGCAAAGGCGCTATATAGGCATCGACCCGACACAGACTGACAATGGAGGCATGTAAAAGTGGAACAAAAAGATTTACTTTCTTCCATTTTGCAACCCGCTATATCCTAACACAGGGACACGGGGGTTCTGCTGGAGTCAATCCCAGCCAGCACAGGGTGCAAGGCAGGAACAAATCCCAGGCAGGGCACCAGCCCACCGCAGGGCACACACACACACACACACACACACACACACACACGAGACAAGTTAGGATCGCCAATTCACCTAACCTGCATGTCTTTGGACTGTGGGAGGAAACCCACACAGACACGAGGAGAACATGCAAACTCCACACAGGGAGGACCCAGAAAGCGAACCCGGGTCACCTAACTGCGAGGCATCAGCGCTACCTATTGTGAATTCAGATCTAACATTTTTACTTCTATGTTTAGTCCGAAAAGTGTTGGGGTGCCAACAAGGTTGCCCCTTTTAATTCTCAAAAATATAACTCAAAATCAGCGCCAGAGGACACAAAACAGAAATAAACCAAAGCAGCCTTCCTGGCTTCCTTGAAGCGTTTGGCTCTTGAGAGCAGGTCAGTCATAAGCATCTCCACCCTTTCATCAAGTTCAGCTCCAAATGAGACCCCGACATCAGGAGGTATCGGACTTACATACCCCTACAGCTGTAGGGCGTCTCCTCGCTGCTGCAGAAGTGAAGAAAGATGAGGCTGTTAGTGACAGTGCCCCCTCTCTCCTCCATGGGGTATTGCGTACCTGTGATGAGCCAGGATGGTGTTCCTGTGACACATGTATGTGACCGGCTGTATCAAATACCATTCAAAACCAGTTAATGCCATTGACATAGGGCAATTGTCCCAAGTGATTTACCTTTAATAACAATTCATGCTTTCAGTGCTGCCATCCTCCTCCTCCATGCTTTCATGTCGCTGCTTTTCTATATTGTGCAGACATCGCTGTAAACCCCAGTAACACAAAGTGCTTGACTGAGCTGTTCATCGTTCTGAAAGAATTCAACATTCCATCAGTTTCTGCTCTGACATATCTTATCATAACACATTCGCACCTTCTAAGTCCAGTGCCTTTTATACAACGCAGTACTACATAGTGCTTTACCAAGTGCTGTAATTTACCATCATCATCATCGGTTTAATAGCCATCTTCCAGGTTTAGCCAGATTGGCTGCTTGCTCCCTGTATCTTTTTCTCCACAGTTCACAGCCATCCTTTAGGGTGTGATTGGCCTCCACCTTCAGAAGGTTTGACGTCTGGATGTTAACGTCTGCCAGCTGTTAACACAAATGTAATCTGTTACTATATAGCTGCTTTCTCATTTAATGCTATGTCTTTAACTGAGTGATTTATCTTTCAAATCCTATAAAATCTTCATTCATTTTCTGACCCAATCAGTTCAGTTAAGGGTGACAGGGAGCTGCTGATGTTCCAGCAAGAACTAACCAGGAATGTACAACAGGCATGTCAAACTCACTACCACTGGTGGGCCGCTTCGACTGCCTTAAGTGCTTCAGCGGGCCGCACTGTAACAAATACTATCCATCCATCCATTTTCCAACCCGCTGAATCCAAACACAGGGTCTTGGGGGTCTGCTGGAGCCAATCCCAGCCAACACAGGGTACAAGGCAGGAACCAATCCCAGGCAGGGTGTCAACCCACCGCAGTAAAAAATACTATTATATTATTATACAAAGTTACTGTAGCTTTCTTTCCAATACTGAAAACTTTAAAAAAATGTAACACTTAAAGTTTAAAGAAAAGAAATTTATTTCCATACAATCTACACACAACAGCGTACAATTAGAGTCTTAGCCTCTTAGTTAGGTCCTTATATAGTAGTCTTACAGCCTGAGATCTAATTCTTTTGTCCCGACACTTGGCATCTCTTGTTAGTAACCAGTTTGTCAATATCAGGCTTGAAATCTTGTGCAGCTGCAACTTTTATGAGGGATGAAATTTGCTCGACAGTAAGTCTTGAGCAATGTGGGGTTTTGGTAGCTTTCATTAACGAACACAATTGCTCACAAAAGTAAGTGTTTCCGAACATAGACAGTACTCTGGATGCCAACTTACGGATCTTCACATACAAGGGTGGCAGGTAAGCATACAAGCTTGGCACACCAACTTTGTTGTATTTTGCCATCAGAATAGAATCTGATTGCAGTTCAAATCAATTCCATTTGGATATCCTCAGGTGCATTGTCAACATTGTAAGAGTATGGTGACGTAAACAGCACAAAGTCCTGTTCGTGTGAACTGAAATTGCGAAAATGCTCACTGAATTCATTGCTTAGTAATACAAGTTGGAAAACAAATCCTCCAAAAATCAAATATTACTTTACTAAGTTTACTTCAAAGTTTATATTGTAAAATAAGCCGATATGCAAAAAGCCCCCTGACCTACACTAATTATACAAACTGAAAATCACAAAAATCTGTTAATAAACAACTCACCAACCTCTCGCGTCCACTTCAGATCTTCAGCTGTAGTCTGCACTAACTGTTTATTACAATACTAGCACAAAATTACATAAAACTAAAGCAAAAAAACGTGAAAATCTGTGAGCTATTACTACTCGTGATGGTCAGTTCTGCCCAGTGGCCAGTCACAGCAGCCCAGCCAGTAGTGTAGCCTGCCAGGCTTCTGCAGCATAGCACTTCAGTTGCAACATCGCGGCTCATTAACTTTGGTCAATGCTTGCTTGGGTGGTGGGGGAGGGGGGGCAGTGTCATGCCTAGGGTATCAAGGAGCTGACGCCACAGCTGCAACTATACTAGCAGATGACGTTTCAGGTACTGTAACGCCATGGGAAAACGCACTTTTGTCAGAAGGCGGAAGTAAGAAAAGTCAATAAGTAACACAGAAGATGCAGAATGATTCAATCTCAAACGACAGTAATCATTTTGTACAAGTTTATTGGTAACTAAGATCTGTCATGCAGGCCGCGTGTTTGACGTACCTGATGTGCAGTATGTTTGTGTAGTGCCTTCCATGTGTCGTGAAGTTTTATCAGGCTATTTGACACTGAAAGTTAACTTAGCAAGCAAACTGTATTTTTGTAACCCATTTTACATGAAGAGGCAGCGATTTACCATTCAAATGTAATTCCAGTGAGGCTGAGCTTGATCTGATGCGCTCCATGTTTGATGCTTTCCCAATGCACCATACTGACCAGCCAGTGTAGCGTGCGATGGATGTCCTTGATATCAGAGCAGTGGTTGCTTCAAGTTTTTAATGTGGTGGTCTGGTGTGCCCAGTGATGCTTATCAAGATCACCTAGAAAGAATTTTGCATTCACTTCAAGCTGCCCACTAAAAGACACAGCAACTCTCTGACCAGTCTGAGCCATCCTTCTGGTCAGTCATCCACTGGAGGAGATTTGGCAGCCTTGTGTATTCTGCACAATGGAGTCTGTTTGGCTCCTCTGTGTGTTATGCAATGCTGTGGTTCTTCTGTCTCAGCCACAGTCCTTGTGCATTCCATGTCGGTTTTTTCTTGTAGTTCATCTTCTCAGACATGTGTTATCTTCCAGATGAACCTTCCATGACATACTGTAGACAGCGCTGAGCTCTATAGCTGTCATGCAGGATTTCTTTCTTTTTTACCTTGCCGTTTGTGTCTTGAGGGTCTACTGATACATAAAGCTAACCCCCTGAGAATTGCTTGTTCTGCAATCAAACCCTCAGCTTTTCGTTCACTGAATAAATCATTAATTGATCTGAAGCTGTTTATTCAAATTCAGAGATGTAGGCGGCCAGAGCAATGCAGGAACTAACCTAGAAGTACATCAGTCCAGCCTGGGGCACACTCACTAGTTAACCTTTGGGATGTGGGAGGAAAACAAGTAGGAGATATTGTGATATTTTTCAGGTAAGGAAGTCAGATGTTTTGTGGTAAGGTAGTTATTATACTCGCTAACCAAGGCATTGAATGATACCATGTGCAAGTAAGAATTTCACTGTACTGAGCACACATGACAATAATGAGGCCGTAACAGTGCAAGAAAATGGGAAGATCATGCAAATTCTACTCATCCAGCAGTCCGTAGAGATATGAGGGGCAGCAGCGTCAACCGCCGTGTCACCGTGTTACCATTAGTTTGATTGACCAGCCTGCTTTTATGGAGTGCGTTTGACAGTTGGTAACATCACCAGACCCTTCACAGAGCAAAGACAAATACAAAAAGTAGGAAGATTAAAAAGTTTGGGGAAATAGTGAGATGCTAGAGGAGCGCGGGATTGAGTCAATGAACTGAATGTGCGTAGGAGTCAGCTGATAGTAAGAGCTGACCGACTTCTTGGCAGGGTCAGCGTCCGTACGCTAAGCACTGAAGAGTCAGATGTAAACAGAGGTGGGGAGAGTTCATTTATGTTTACATTTACTCACTGAGCAGTCGCTTTTATTCAAAGCGACTTACAAAAATGGTCACTCAAATCAAGTAAACTCTTTGAAACAAGTGTCACAAGTGAAGAGATGTAAGCCAAACATTACAACACGAGACTAGCTACCCTTTCATTGCTACAAAGCTGACATCAAAACCATCTTCAGTAAGAAAGATACTCACAGAACAAGAGGTTCACAAATACTTCTTATAAAAACAGTCAG
Organism: Polypterus bichir lapradei; assembly: GCA_026402145.1. Taxonomy (NCBI): domain Eukaryota; kingdom Metazoa; phylum Chordata; class Cladistia; order Polypteriformes; family Polypteridae; genus Polypterus; species Polypterus bichir. The sequence continues at coordinate 25,005,479 of JANRMT010062846.1, read as the reverse complement.
GGAGTCCACAGTTCGGATGGAGGCGGACAGCTCGCTCCACCAGAGCTACACATGTGAAAAGGATCTGGATTGGGATATGATACCACATAGAGGTGGCATCACCAGATGCCATTCATTAGCAGACCTAAGTAGGAGGGAAGGACTACAGATGTTTTGTGCCTCCATATACATGGGTGCTGAACCACTGACTATTCTGTAGGCAAGCATTAAGGATTTGAACCCAATGTATGCTACTATAGTGAACCAGTAGAGCTACCTGAAAAGAGGAATGACTCATGCCCACCTCAGCTGTTTGAACACAAGCAGTTTTGAATCATTTGCAGTGGCCTGGTAGTTCATGCAGGTACCCCAGTCAG
>JANRMT010062846.1:24950472-25004723 GCA_026402145.1 Polypterus bichir lapradei | reverse complement strand
TGTTAATGAGCTGAACTTACAGAGAAATGGTGTTGAGTAGACAGGCTGGCTGGGTTGGCAAGGAGTTTCTAGCAGAGACTGTTTTTGTTTCCTTTTTGGGAGTAACAGATACAGTTGAGTGTCACCAGCATAGCATTAACATGAGAGTTCACAGGACTAGATGATAGGGCCCAGTGAGGTGATGTAGAAGGAGAAGAGAGGAAGACCCTGCACTGATCCTTTGCCCAAGAGGTAGAATTCAAACCATCTGAAAGCAGTCCCAGTGATGCCAAGGTCAGAGAAGTTGTCAATGAAGATCTGATGATTGACTGTGCCAAAGGCTGAGGAAAGATCAAGGAAGATGAGGACAGATGACATGGTGGTAGTCCTAGTTAGCCGTAGTGTGTCAGCAACATTCACTAGAGCCATTTTGGTGGAATGGCCCCTCTTGAAGCCTGACTGGTTAGGACTGAACAATCTGCTCTGTAGAAGAAAAGAATTAGATGATTAGATAAACTTTCTTAAAGCCACAGGAAGATTTAGATGTTTACAGCAGCAGAAACATAAAAACAAGAGATATCTTCTTAATACAATTAGTCGATAAATAAATAAATGTGTATTGTACAGAAATTTCAAAATGAACTTAAAGAGTACGTTGGCAGGAAGCACGGAATTGCCTGGTAGCCATGGGCAGAAAATCTCGCCAGAGGTGCTTCTTAGAATAACGTGGTGGAATGAGCCTATGGCTAAAAGTGCTCCAAGAGAGCACCTCCCGGAGGGGATGGAGAGGATTGGTCATGATGGCATCCAATTGTGGCATCATCCTCTTTTTCCACAACAACTTTCATTTATGTTCAGGGTTTGCCCTCTGATGAAACAGGCACTCCTGATAAGTTTATTCAGGCATTGTGCTTCTTTGGAGCTCAGGTTGCTTCTTTAGGAGACTGCAGCATAGAACAACACCCTGGCTGCCACAGGCTGGTAGAACATTTCCAGCAGCTGGCTGCATACATCTATAGACCTGAATCTTCACAGGAAGTACACTCTGCTCTGGGTCTTCTTGTGCAGTGCCAATGTCATGTCAGACCAGTCCAGCCTTGTGTTCATGTGAACCTCTAGACACTTGTAGCTCTGCATCACTTCCATGTCCTCCCCCAAATGGTGTGTGGTCTCAGACGCTTGAAGTCGACCACCAGCTCTTTTTTCTTGCTGATGTTGAGCTACAGATGGTTTTTCCCTGCACTCCAAGATGAAATCCTCCACAACCTTCTTGTACTTTGACTCATTTCCATTATCAATGCAGCTTGAGGGGGTCATCTGAAAATGTCTGTATGTAGAAAGCACTGCTATTGTACTGTAGAGACTTGTTTAAAGAGAGCACATTTAGGAGCTTTAATTAAAAAGGAGAGAAGAGAGTAGACCAAACTAATACTCAAGTAAAAGTCTGTTATTAAAAAAAAAAAAAAAAATCATTCATTTGTGAAAATCAAGTTTGTTCTCCAGAAATCTTTTGTACAATCTACAGTGTTGATGTCTATAGCATGGGACTTGTGGCAAGAAGGCATCCCTGCATTTCTCGAGACATATTCATGCAGAGCAATCTGCCGACGCAAACACTTCGAGTGTAACCAGGCTGAGCCCCTGACCTCTGAGGTATGAACACTAGCCACTGTGCATCCAGGTTTGCCTGTTTTTAAAATATTATTCTATAATAAATAACTGGGTTAAAACAGCACCTTTATTTATAGATTTCTGTAACTGGATTGCTTGCCTTGCTGAGTCTCACTTCAGCCTGGGTGTGTGCCTCGTTGAGCCCTGCAAAAGACTGGCATCCATCCACCAGAGTTGCTCCCTGTGAACCCAGACTGGGAGGATGTAATTTACTCCGCAACACATGTAGGAGTGAACATATTTCAGTAATTGAGACTGATGATTCACACTTCATTCAAATGCTGACGTAAAGGCTAGTGGGAACAGTATAACTTTTATAGTGCTTTGAATTGCGAGAGGAGTACACTCAGATATGAATAAAATACATTTCGTTATTCTAATTGTCTGCTGATGACAAATATGTTCAGATATTTTTCAGGTAAGGAAGACAAATGTTTCAGGGTAATTTATTTATACTCACTGATTGTAGCATCTGAGAGTGGCTATGCAATGCATGTTGATTACTAAGGACTGCATTCTGTACACGTGACGGTGGCCCTATTAAACTATAATCCTATCAATGACACATTTCTGACATCCAGTCATATAAACAAGTAATATCACACAGTTATGCACACACATTCATACCGATCAGTCCATACACACTTGGAGAGAATGTGCAAACTTCATAAAGACCCGGTCAGGGTGAAGCCAACAATGAAACCCAAGCCCCAGACACATTCAGACATCAGTACTAAATAACCTGATTAAAACTCTGTGTACCGAGTACGTATCATGGCGGTTTGGTTGATTGCATTGATTGCAGGCTACACGCCTGCTTCATCTCACTCTGTCACCAAAAGACAAAAGCTGGGGGCAGGCTCTGACTATGATGGAGGACATGCCAAGCCAAAGCAGCGATTGGAAATAGATAAGCTGTTTGTTGACACTGTTTAGTTTTTCCAGTTGTTTCCTATTTGTTTAGTTATTAAGACGTGTTTAATGGTTTGACATGCAGATGGAGAAGTGAATCAATTTGCAATTAAGCCATAGGAACCCTTTAGAGGCTCATCACTGTTGTTTTGGTGATTGAGAGGTTGAAGTTCTCACAGATGACTGTAAAGAAGAAAAGTTAACTCTTCTAGGACTTTCAGCTGTTTGAATTAGGGTGATCTATTTTGTAACCTTGTCCTATTCACGTTTGTTCCCAGACTGATGTTTACTCGATTATGTTAACCTCTTTTGTAAGTCATTTTAGATAAAAGCGTCTGCTAAGCAAGTAAATGTTAATGCTCTCATTTCTCTTTTTCCTCCATTATATCATCTATTGCAGAGTTTCTTAAAGTATGGGGCACAATTCAAAATGGACTGCGGGATACTGTCATTGGATCGCATAGTGTCGCAAATTACCGTTGCATTTAATGGGAAAATGTCGCAGATGTTTCGCAAAGTATGTTGCAGTGGGTTGCTACGGGTTGATTAGGCAATTGACATTGCTCTTTTATTATTCTTCAAATCATGACAGTCGGCGATTTTCCAAAGGGGATTATCTGACAATCGTGAAAGAATTGGTTTGTGAAGACACTAAGAAAGGCAAGATTAAGTTGTGAGAAAAACTTAACGAAATCTTGATCTATTGAAAAAAGTGTTGGATTTCCTTTTATCAGGGTGTGTAGGCTGTCATGATGTGCTTCTTCATCTCTCGGGGTTTTAGCGTCTTTCCTTTCTCTCCTTTTTGATGTTTGAGAGTTTCATCATCTGCCTGTTCCTCTTTTTCCTTTTTTAAAATAATTAATAAATTATTATTTTTAAAAAAGGCATGCATGGCTTAACAAACAGGTGTATTTAGGAACTTGGTTAACTGATTTGAAAGTTGCACCATTTTACATTTTCACTTACTACTAACAGTTTTTACAATTTTGTTAATTAAATACTAGGAGGCTCCGCCCACTGCTCACTTTGCTCGCGAACCCCAGGGTTTGGTTAACTGGATATACAATTTAAACAGATTGTTATTTTCATGGGAATTACTACATATTAATTATTTTCACTTTTACTTTAAAACTTCAGTTAAAACAATATTTGGAATTAACTTTTCTTCAAGATCACATTGAAGTTTGATTCCGTGTTTGGACTTACATCGTGACAATGCAACATATAGCTGCCCGTGAGTGAATATCATTTCTTTCTCTCTAATAAATAAACCAACTTTTTCAAATGTTTGTCCACTATGATTTGTTAATTGTCATAGCAAAAGCTATTCTCACGGGAAACTTTAAACATTTTAATACTGTCACAAAAACCAGACATAAGAGTCATAAAAAGGTTTGGGGCAGCCACCCCGTATAATTGATTTCCTGGCTGCAAAGTCGATCAAATGAATACCGCACTGATGTGCACAAAACCGAGTCCAAAACAGAACTGAGGGTGTAGGGAAAATGTGGAGGCTTTGAAAGGGGAAGACAGGAAGTGAAGTCAAAGGGGTCAGGCTCATGAAGGTGGTCTGCCATTGGTGCGAGCCCAGACGTGACATCACAGGGGCCGGAGCCGGCAAGGTCTCCTTCCACTGGCTCGTTCCCGGAAGTGACGTCAAGAGGACCAGGTGGAACCTCCTGGGGATGGTCTGCAGGCAATGGAGAAAAAGAGTCAGTGCTCTCTGCCACATCCCGGTATGTCTTGGAACTGCCTTTACTCAAGCTCTTTAGCTGCCTCCCATGCGCACGTGTGTGACAATATGAATGGCATATCTAGATATCCTTTTGTGTTTAATGTTATTCACGGAAGATGTACTACATTACCTTTCTTGTTGCCGGTTAAAATATTACATGTCAGAATTGTTCAACCAATTCTTAATCCAACTAATCTTGTTCCATTGCATAGTCCATCACTCATACATAAATTACGCAATAACATTATGATACGTCCTTCTTTCAACAGTAGTTTGGCCAGTGGAATGGTTGCAGTTATTCTTTGGGATATTGTAAGTTGATGTTTCCATCTTCCGCACGATCACCACCAACTGTTTCAGCAAAGTCTATTGATACGCATTTAAACAATTTGCCGTGTAACCGATCAACAACTTTCACATCAATTCGTTTGACAACAACAACATTTATTTATATAGCACATTTTCATACAAAAAGTAGCTCAAAGTGCTTTACATAATGAAGAAAAGAAAAATAAAAGACAAAAAAAGAAATTAAAATAAGACAACATTAGTTAACATAGAAAAGGAGTAAGGTCCAATGGCCTGGGTGGACAGAAAAAACAGAAAAAAACCTCCAGACGGCTGGAGAAAAAAAATAAAATCTGCAGGGGTTCCAGGCCACGGGACTGCCCAGTCTCCGCTGGGCATTCTACCTAACATAAATGAAATAGTCCTCTTTGTAGTTAGGGTTCTCACGGAGTCACTTGATGTTGATGGTCATACAAACTTCTGGCTTTTAATCCATACATCATTGTTGGAACATCACTGTGCTTTGAGTAGATGGTGGTGGCTTGGGATACCGGAAAAGGAAACAGAAGAGAGAGTAGAGGTTAGTACGGATTTTAGAGCCACCATGAATAGTTATTATGAGTTGGAGATATAGAGTATCAGGATTTTGATTACAGTGAAGTTATGAGAAGGCCATGTTAAAGTAATGAGTTTTCAGCAGTTTTTTTAAACTGCTCCACTGTATCAGCCCGGCGAATTCCCATTGGCAGGCTATTCCAGATTTTAGGTGCATAGCAGCAGAAGGCCGCCTCACCACTTCTTTTAAGTTTTGTTCTTGGTATTCTAAGCAGACACTCATTTGAGGATCTGAGGTTACGATTTGGAATATAAGGTGTCAGACACTCCGATATATAAGAAGGGGCGAGATTATTTAAGACTTTATAAACCATAAGCAGAATTTTAAAGTCAATCCTGAATGACACAGGTAACCAATGTAGTCACATCAAAACTTCATTTCTTGCTGCCATATTTAGATGAATGGGTAATTCTAAACTGGATCTTCATAAGTGTCTGTGTGTGTGCGTTTGTGTTCATAAGTAAGCCCTTTAATGGATTGTTGTCTGTCCAGGTTAAGTGCCAGAATGCACCTGATGACCGTGGTCTTGTTTGAAATTAGTTGTAAGTAGGGTGTGACTTGAAAGAATCTCATGGTAAGAGTCTCCATCTCGTGGGACTTCTTTCCAAAAGTCACGTCTCGTCCCAAGATTTTTTTTGTTATAGTAGATTTTTGTAACTATGAGTCGTATTCAAAAATAACAGCGATAACAGAATGCAGTTGTATGTGTTAGTGAAGTACATTAAGCACATATTCTTAACAGCACTTTACAGTATCATGTACTGTAGTTAAAACATGATGAGGTGGTGCAATAGCTCTCATGGACAGCAGTGATGTAAAAATGGCATTGATTGATAGCCTATTGTTAGTTATGGCTGATCTGTGACTAATTGTATTTCATATTTCTTAAACATAACATTTCTGATGGACATTGAACATCTCTGTTGAAGTGTCGAGGTAAAATTGTTTGCATTGGACCAAGATGGAGAGCTTGTTTGGCGCTTTAGCGACACATTATAGTTCCAGAGAAATACTAAATCATTACGATCTGCAGATAACGCAGCTGTGAGATTGTTTTTTTTTAGCATAGCATAAATACCGAGGACATGTTTGTTAACTCTATGCTTACAGAACAATGCTTACATAATTCCTTTCCTCTTACATTCATTTCTAGGTAAATGACTTTTCTTTTTTTCTCAAGTAGTAGGAAGAGTGAACTGGTGTTCAAGCAGCCCTTCAATAGGAGTTTCTTAATTTTCAAAAATGTGTACAGTGCAGTGGATTGGCAGAAACAGACCGCGTAGCCATCTGCACAGAGCAGCAGAGAGTTTTTTTGCCTCTCTCTTTACTTTAAGTCTAGTCCTGTCATCCTTGAAGCACCTCTTGGACCAGTGGTTGTGAGTTGTCAGTTCTGGCAGACTCAACCCTCCATTCCATCACTGGCCTTTTGTCTTTGCCATTGGTTTTCTCTCAGGCCAGCTGGTCAGAACTTGACTTTTAGCAGATCTAAACTTTTATCTTTACTTGTATTTATCACTTGTCAGTACAACTGGTTTCTTAGGTTTTTTTGTTTTATAAGAACTCATTTTTTTATAATGTTAAATTACAGCATCCTTATGACACACTGCATGGCGTTTGCCAATGCCAACCCATTGATTTGTGCTCATTTCATTGCTCTTTAAGGTAGCTCACAGTGGGAGGATGGCTCTCTTTAGCCCGACTAGAATGGAGGTTGTGCAACTAGGCAAGCTTGTCCTTTTTACAGACACCCCTTATGGTGGACACTGAAGCTATCTATTTGAATATGGAATGCCAGCTCATACTGCTGCTGACTCAACACTGAACTCATCCTCAAACTGGTGCAATAGCTATAATATTATAAACTGGAGTGGGCTTGGTTTGGGTTGCAATACCCAGAATCCAGGTTAATGCAAGCCCTAAAAAGTGCTGGGGCCTGGCATAGAGGGAGATGATAATGGCAAAAGAAGAGGCTAGGCAGGCTAGAGTCATAGCCATAAAACAACACAGTTGCTGGATGTGCTGGGACTGGTGTTCAAGAGAGGTGTTTGAGTTGACATGAACATCTCTCTGTGATGTTCTGCCCACCCTAATGAGCCTCCTTACTAGTGACTGACCGATTTCCCGTTTTGCACACTCTATGGGAGATCAACCAGCTTTGTTCAAATACTTTCATCACACCAGACAAGCCTGGTGGAAAGGAAGTTTAGGTGGCATCATGACCAGGTGCTGACCAAGCTAGCTGTGGCACTTGAACAAGCAAGGAAGAAGAACATGAAACAGCACAAATTGACATGATTGAAATAGAAGTTGGCCATCCACTTGACCTTAATTTGAATTTTTTGGGTCAATGTCACAAGGAGCAAGAACCTATCAAAGCAGCAAAATCCTCAAGATAACATGCCCGCCCATCACAGGGCACATCGTTAGAGTCTATAGACTGTAGGAGAAAAGTGAAATAAACTTAGGAGGAACCCCAAATGGAACAAAGACTATACGGTAGCAACATTTACTAACTACTGTATGCCATCATGGTGTCTGAAAAGTCTGAATAGTGCTTCTATCTATCTATCTAAAGTGCCTTTTATATTCTATCTATCTATCTATCTACCTATCTACCTATCTACCTATCTACCTATCTACCTATCTATCTATCTACCTATCTACCTACCTATCTATCTATCTATCTACCTATCTATCTATCTACCTATCTACCTATCTATCTATCTACCTATCTATCAACATGACCTACAAGCTGTTCCCAACCATCTACCAACTGTCAACATGACCTACAAGCTGTTCCCAACCATCTACCAACTGTCTCCAAAGGCCAGCAGTGCAGTAATTGTCCATGGCTCAATGGGAGTGTGGTTCCACACTTTAGCTGGATTCTATCAAAGCTGGATTCTATCACTTGCGCTCTTTTTTGTCCTCCTGAAGCATATCATGGCTGATGCATTCAAAGGTCTCTAGGGTACCATGAGCATAGGGTGCAATAGGGGGCACACAATTACAAACTTCCGGTTTGCAGATGCCATCGAAAGGCTTTTGGGGACGTGAAACTGAGCTTGCCGACCTGTTAAAATGGCTGGAGGATGCAGCATTGAAATAAGACCTGGAGATCAATGCCAAAAAGCCTATGTTGATAAAGAACAATGGGAAACCAGTCACAATGAAGGTAACGGCTCAAGGGTATGAGTTGAGGGACTGTTAACCAGTTCAAGTAACTGAGTTCTGTCATCAGTGATGAGTGCTCAAAAACTGATGTCATATCAAGGACTGCACCAACAATAGTAGCCCTGGTCCAATTGTAACCAATCTGGTGAGACAAATGAATCAACCTTCTGGCCAAGTTGAGATTACTTTTTGTCCTGGACCTTTCAGTCATTTTATATACATGTGAATTCTAGACCTTGACAGCAGAACTGCAGCAAAACATCCAAACAGTGTAGAGATGAGATGCCACAGAACTATTGTGGGCATTTTGTATTTTTACTTCGACCATGTCACCAATGGCAAGGTCCATCGCATCATCCAACAAAAACCAAACAACTACAATGGTAAAGAGGATGGTATGGTCATGCCACAAGATCTGAGAGCCTCTCCATAATAATCTTGGAAGGAGCAGTACAGGTGAAAAAAGGAGAAGTGTCAGATAACGAAAAAAGTGGATGGACAACATCTTGGAGTGGACCCAGATGACGTTTGCTGAAAACCAAATGCTGGCACCTGGATGAATGCTCGACAGCATAGGGCCTTGAAACCTGCATATTGTGGTGCTCAGCCTTCATATTGCTCCCTGTGTTGTGTTTGCACTTCATATTCTGTTACATTATGAAGGCTTGTATGTTGTTGTTGCTTGTTGCCTTTTAATGGCAGCGGCTGTAGATGAATAACTCGTCCCCATAGTGCTGCTGGCTATTCCCACGTCTCCCGTTCTGCTCGTATAATTTCACAACGTGGGACGCTCTGTTCAGCGGCACACATCGGCTTGGCAGAGCTCCAGCTGCCAGCTCACAGACATGACAGCAGTTTGCAGGCCATTACTATAAACAACATTTTTGGTGCATGTGCTGGCGAGTCCTACAAGTATGTGCCTTTCTGTGCCCTGTGAGAGCACCAGTCGTACGACACGCTCAAGTCTCCATTTCTCCTGGGTTTGCTCTCTGTCATCCCAAGAGTCGGCACTCATCGGGGAGCCCCATTGCACGACGGCATGCTCTGAGGACACTCACACAGCTTTAAATAAAGCCATGTTTGGATTCCATACCTGTCTGTCAGCTGGGCTTTGCCCCCGGGGAGCGGGCCAATTTTGCACACAGCTGATCCTTTTATTTACTTTCTCTTCTTGATGGCAATGCATCGGACGTCAGTATCGCAGTGTCATGTTACACTTTTATTTGAATTTTGTTTTTTTTCCCAGAATATAAAAACCTGGGTGTCACACCGGCTGGCTGTTTTGTTTTGCTTGGCCTCTGCTTCTGCTGGACTGACTGGTAATGTAAATCTGCCAAGTGGACGAGCCCAGCCAAGGAGTCCCATTCAGGAGGGGTTCACTGCCAAGATTGACTCCAGGCTCTATGTGACCCTAAAACAGAAAAGCCTGTTTAGAAAATGATGTGTGGCCATTACTTAAGAGGTGAATCTGTTCTTTTACTTCCTGAAGGTCGTGGAATTGACGTTTGTAAAAGGAAAGAACCAGAAAAGCAGCCCTGTTGGCGTTCAGATGTGACAAAGCTCAGCTTTCAAAAGTCAGCTTAGGGTTTACCGATCAACATAGCTGTGCATTAGTCCTTTCCATCCTTCCAATGAATCGGATTGACAGAATTCAGCTGTCCATCCATCCATCCATCCCTGGGAGCTGGAGGCTATCCTGGCAGCACTGGATTAACAATGTTGTTCGGGCCTTGTAATAATAAATACCATCAAAGGCGCTATATCATCTTTTATTTTTAATTCTTTCTTTCTTTGTGTAGATCACCTTATGATAATGTCAGTCAGTCATTGTCCAACCCGCTATATCCTAACACAGGGTCACAGGGAGGTCTGCTGGAGCCAATCCCAGCCAGCACAGGGCACAAGGTGGGAACAAACCCCGGGCAGGGTGCCAGCCCACCGCGGCCTTATGATAATGTCCTCTTTAAAAGTCACTATATACACTAACATACATAAATATGGCTGGTCTGTGTGCGAGGTGGTGGCCAGCAGATGAAGTACCGCTGACCTTTTGCACAACGGGTGATTTCTGCAAGTCATCTTCCCACTCACGTCCTTATCTGATTTGGCCAACGGAGAGGTTCTGGCCGTAGATTTATTTTGAAAGCTGTTTTCACACAAGAGGACAGGCGCTGCAGCTATGGCTACTCAACTCCTGTCGCGAGAGAGCTGGGCGACCTCGCCTGAAGCAAACATCTCTCATCTGATCTGAATGTTTTCCCCAACCTGCTTTTAGCAAGAAAGAAACTGAGGGAGGGAGCGGTTCAGCTGGGGTTCATTGCCAAATATTTTTTAAGGTCCTGCCCTTGGGTATGGTGTAGCAAACTGTTTAAAACCCCAGAGAAGCATGGAGGACAAAGGACTCGAGTCCAGTCTTCCATTCATTTCTGTCACTGAAACAGTTTGGTGACTGTGCTCCATCTTCAGGCCACCTGCTCATCTTGTAGTCTTCCTCACTGTCAATGCCCTTGTGATGATGGTGATCGCTATAAAATACACAGTGTGATGCATTCACAGGGCAGCAATACTTTAAAATAGGAGAGGTTCCTGGGGCAGCCATGCTGAAAATGTTTAGAGGTTGGTGGGATTCATAACAAAAGCAACAGGAAGATTGTACCTCGCCACCAGCGGGCACATTCTGAAGCTGCAATCAGCTTTGGGAGAAACCTTTCTCCATCCTCCCTCAGTTTAGCTGTCTAGTTGTGTTGTTTCAGATTTCATTTGTAAGCTGTGTGTGGAGTAAACATACAGCAGGAAAGTTGGTATCTCATCTTACCCACATAGCAGCTCTGCCTGGGGCCTTTTGACTGTCAAGATGAAATCTTGAGTACAGAAAGTATAGGGGCTGCTTTTTAGTGAGAACTTACATACAATACAATACAATACAGTTTATTTCTGTATAGCCCAAAATCACACAAGAAGTGCCACAATGGGCTTTAGCAGGCCCTGCCTCTTGACAGCCCCTCAGCCTTGACTCTCTAAGAAGACAAGGAAAAACTCCCAAAAAAACCCTTGTAGGGAAAAAAATGGAAGAAACCTTTGGAAAGGCAGTTCAAAAAGAGACCCCTTTCCAGATAGGTTGAGCGTGCAGTGGGTGTCAAAAAGAAGGTCAATACAATACAATACAATACACAGAACAGAACAAATCCTCAATTTAGTATAAAAATATTAGAAGTATGTAGCAGAATTTAACAGTGGATGACATCACATAATATGATTTGGATTTGTTTAGAGTCCTGGAGACCTCATCCATCAAGCTGCCTCCCCATATTGGCCATTCCATGGCTGAAACAGCACTGGGCCAGCCAATCCGATGAAAGGACTCCTCTACCCCACGATTCCTGTGAGCCGCCATCAAGGATGACTTTACCTTAGGCAGGCAAAACAACTTGGCAGATGGGCCGTGGCACCAAGTGCCACATTTGAGTACCGAGAACATACAGAATAGATGAGGGTTAGTATTCAATTATAACTATCATGTTACTCATGTTTTAGTGCTAATGACTAACAACAGAGATGCAGTCTGTACAGTTAATCGGCAGCTCTAGTCAGGGTGTGCTAAACTGAAGTAGTGAGTCTTCAGCCAGGATTTAAAGGCTGAGACCGAAGGGGCATCTCTTATAGTAGCAGACAGACCATTCCACAGTTTAGGGGCCCTGTAACTAAAAGCTCGACCTCCCACTGTTATTTTATTAATCCTTGGAATCTTAAGCAGACCGGCATCTTGAGATCTTAATGTGCGTTCTGGTTTGTAAGTCATGATAAGTTCAGACAAGTAAGCCTGACTTTGGCTATTTAATGCTTTATATATTAAAAGGAGTCCAGTGAGGCTTGTGGCAGCAGTCCCTGTTGCTTCTTAGTTATTGCTTCCATTGTTTACCCATTCTCCTGGTCATGTGACGGCATCGCCATTGTGTATTTATCGGTGCTGGCATTTTGTGCAGTTCCTGGGTAGTGTGATGTGCCCATGTGTGATATTAGCACAAATCACATTATAAAAGATGGCATTCAGACTTTCACCAGACAAAGGAAAACCTTTTGTGAGACCTTTAGTGACAGAGTTCAACAAAATGAGAGGGAAAGAATTCCTGAAATTAAATGATGCTTCATCTTGAAGTCTAGTTTGCTTATGTTATAGCAAATCCTGGTTTAGGAGTGTGTGATGTCTTATGTAACCAGTTTAGTGTTTTTTTAGTGTGTATGTGCAACGCTTATAAAATATTATCATTATGACCCTGACACCTCTGTAATTCTGTCTTGTATTCCATTTTTATTACAGGTGCCACTGTCTTTATTATCGGTGGCCATACTCTTTATTGTCACACATGACTGACAGCAGCAGTTTAGACATTGAAGGTTTGGGTAAAAAAAAAACTCTGAAAACAAACTTTAGAGATGAGTGATTTTGTTAATAGTTTCTGTTTTTCAATTCTCCTGGCTACATCTTTAATTATTTAACGTTTAGTTTTTCAGTATTTGGACCTGTCCCCTGACTACAAATCAGCCATCTCTTGCATCTCTTGGTCTTTTATGGCAACTTGGCCTTCAGGCATTCTCTCCTCTCAAAGAGAGCTTTACAATAACGTGGCGAAATGTGAAGATGACTAAATGAGGAAGGTCTTTTTAAATGACTGCTGTTCATTCCAAAAGGTGTCCTATTGAGTATGGTCACGAGGGCCCCTGCCCATTCCAGACAATCAGGGATGTCAAACTCACATCCTATAGGCCTGCAATAGTCTTCCTTAATTTTAACCAATGACTGCCACCAATTGAAGTCATTCATTTGCCACATTTTAATTGACTTGCTCTGTAAGATTCAATTGTTTTTTTTGTTTTTTTTTCCTCAAATAACAGCCATGGAGTAATGAGATGCAAAGCAAACCAACAGATGATCAGCTAACTTAACCTCTTTTAGTTTGTACTCCTGTACCTCTAGTTATTCATGCAGTTAATTAGCCAATCATGTGGCAGCAGATCAGGAGCTTTAGTTAATGGTCGCATCAAACACCAGAATGGGGGAAAAAAAAACTGAGACCTCAGTGATGTCAGCCATGGCATGATTGACTGGTTTGAGTATTTCTATAACTGCTGATCTTCAGGGATGTTCATGCACGACATTCTGTAGAGTTTACTCGGAATGGTGCGAGAAACAAAAAACATCCAGTGAGCAGCGGTTTTGTGGATGGAGACGTGTTGTTGGTAGAGAAGAATCGCCAGACTGATTTAAGTTGACAGACGCTCAGATAAGCACTCTGTACAACTGTGATGAGCAGAGAAGCATCTCAGAAACCACATCATGTCAAACCTTGAGGCAGATGGGCTACAACAGCAGACGACACTCCTGTCAGCCAAGAACGGAAAGCTGAGACTAGAGATCTGCACTGGCAATCGGAAGGTTGCCCGTTCGAATCCCGTAAATGCCAAAAGGGACTCTGCTCTGTTGGGCCCTTGAGTAAGGCCGTTAACCTGCAATTGCTGAGCGCTTTGAGTAGTGAGAAAAGCGCTATATAAATGCAAAAAATCATTATTATTATTATTAACCAAAACTGGACAGTGGAAGACTAAACAAACGTAACCTGGTCTGAAAAATCTCAGGTTCTGCTGAAGCACACAGATGGTTGGGGCAGGATATGGTGCAAACGGCATTATACAAAGTTATTGTCTGTTACACCTGCCTCAAACTCTGCACCTTGCACTTTTTAACTTGCACTGCTTTTTTTCATCACTCTTTAATTTAATATTGTTTTTATCAGTATGCTGCTGCTGGAGTATATGAAATTCCCCTTGGGATTAATAAAGTACAGTATCTATCTATCTATCTATCTATCTATAGTGCCTTTCATATCTATCTATGTATCTATCTATCTATCTATCTATCTGAAGGTCTGAGAAATGTTGATCTGCCTCAGTCTGCAGAACCTGTCGATGGTGCCTCCAGGAAACAAATAAGATCATAGCTTTTCAAATGTCTTGTGTGGCAGAATAAAAGCAATAACAAGCCGTAGAATTTTTCATTAATGACCAGAATTGGCTTCTAATTAAGAAAATTGGTTGGAATGAAAGTAGTGGCTCTTGAGGAACTGAGTTTGAGGCCCCTGAGTTAGCTGGCCATCTGCTGGTACCCTTTGCATCTCAATATTGTTTGGCTGCTGGTTAAGAAAAGCATGTCAATTGAAATCAAGGCAAATGAAGCTTAGTAATAAAAAATAATATGTTTAATTTATATCCCACCTTTCCCGTGCTCAAAGCACTTCACAGAAATTCAGAAAGAGTAACCGCTCATATACAATACTGGAAACAAATAATGAAGATAAATGCAGGATATACAAACCATTGAAATAGAATAAACGACAATACACCTGAATAAAATATGAAGTGCAAATACTACAAGAAATCCCTGAACAAATAACATTATTTGTGAGACAAACACAAATCATCCTGAGCACCTGGACAGAGAGGGTAAAACTGAAAGAAGGGTCAGAGCGTCGGGGTAAGTTAAAGACTTTCCTGAATGAATGAGCTTTTTAAGTTGTTTTCTGAATGAATTAATTGAGTCGCCTCGTTAATTTAGGGAGGTTGTTCCAAAGTCTGTGTGCAGTGTGCTGAAGGCTGTGTCACCCATATTGTGCAGGCCAGTTTGGGGAGTCAACAAGATTTCCATAAACAGTCATAGTAATAGGTTGCTAATAATAAAAGCTGAAATGAAACCCTGCAGTCACTGCAGCCCTTGAGCATCTGAGCCTGAACTCCCAGCCCTAAACCGGCTACCACTTCACCGCTCATGAATCCTGGTCTCAGAACACACAGTATTTATTTATATTATTGACATTTTTTTTTTTTTTAATTCATAGTAAGTTTCTTGAACAATCACTAAAATGTATCATTATATTTTTGTCATCATAATGACTCCATTTTGTAATCAGTTTTCATTAAAGAGGGCACCATTCTGAGTGTGTCCTGCCTTGAAAATGTTGTGGGACCAGAAGATGAAACGTAGTCAAAAAAAAAAAAAGAAATAAAAATCTAAAGCAGAAATCTCTTCGCTGGACCATGACAGTTTACACAACCAGAAATAGCTGCACATGACTTCCAGGACCGCTGTGCTCGCCCCCATTTTGTAACAGCCAATTAAGTACAGCTTGACCAATCTGGCTCTGTAGGAAGGGTTAACAGGTACAGAGAATTCGGGCACGATCAGGGCCCTTTTTATTTTTTTTTTCTTTATGCCATTCTGTCATGGTGAGTAGAACATGTGACATCTTCTCTTCTGTTTGCGTTGCCCAAAAGCACCCATGTAACTTACTCTTCGTTGCTGCATCATATGGATTGTGTGACGGCCGACCTCTTACCCAGACTGGCCACTACACTAACAAGACTTATTCCTTGAATTACCTGAATGATTCTTGCACCAATAACAAGCCGTACTCCTTACAAGTTGTCTTATTTTTCCCGACACGACGAAATAATCAGAAAACTGTAAACAGATATGTAAAATCAAACACGGATATATTATAAATTGAAAAGAAAGACAAATATTCAATAATAATAGAATAATAATAATCTGTACCAAGAAAAGGCAAAGCCCTCACTGACTCACTCACTTACTCACTTATCACTAATTCTCCACCTTCCCGTGTAGGTGAAAGGCTGAAATTTGGCAGGCTCATTCCTTACAGCTTACTTACAAAAGTTGGGCAGGTTTCATTTCGAAATTCTACGCGTAATGGTCATAACGGTCGACAACGTCCGCCATGTTAAACTTTCTTATTTATGGCCCCATCTTCACGAAATTTGGTAGGCGGCTTCCCGGCGCTAACCGTAATCGATGTACGTACTTATTTCGGTCGTATAACGCCACTGTCGGCCGCCATATTGATCTTTCCAACGGTCTCAAAAACACCAGTGACTAATTACTATATGAAACACGAATAAACAAATATTTATGTTGAACCCACGTAACACAAATACAAACATGGATCAGGTAAACACAGCGATTGAAATGTGGTGAAAAAACGAGTCCAAAATAAAGTCTGGCGGTATTGACACTGACTGTAGTGATATTTTGCTCCTTCCTGTAAACAAAACGACCACACCATGAAAAGTCCTGGCAATAGTGGGTATGAATCCGAACCCCGGGGTTATCGGCTCTGGCTGTCGTGATGTTGAATCGGCTGTAGAAAAAAGCAAGCAGTGGACTAAAGCAATGATCGGCAGTGATGAGTTGATAAATGGATGGTTAAATTGTCGATTTTTGGCTCCTCGATTTGTCTCCTCGCCTCTCCCTTTCACCTTCACTCCTGTTTTTTTTTTTAAAATATAAAATGTCCCGGATGTATCTGGTGAATTAACAGGTGATTTCCGTCTCGGGGCTGCAGTCTCTCTTCATCATCCTTCCCCTCTGCACTTACGGGGACAACATTTACTGACGCACATATAACAGACAGTAAACGGGACGATGAAAACAAAACGCACTCAGCACAAACACAGAACATACTATTATTATGTAGCCCCGTTACATTTGAACTTCTGGATGAGCACTCATTGTTTGTTAGCCCTCAAGCACGCAGAGCCTGCCCGTACGACTAGTGACAGGACTAAACCTGTTTGATGTTATCGGAGCGAGTCACAGGGTCATTACGCATGTCACATTATGCGACTGCCTCTACAGGGCACATCACCAACTGCCTGTGACTCTCTAAGATTATAGAAATGAAGGCTCTGACTAGAATCTCTGGAAAGGTTGCGTAATGTGATAATTGGCGTTAACTTTCAGTTTTGTCTGTACTCTCAGGCGGCCAGGAAGTTCATTGTGCCAACTTTTATAACATTAAACTAGTGAGTCACCGCTGAGACAACACCCCCTAACAACGATCACCACGTTATTACAACAAAGCCACAAACTGGCAGCACCCGTGAAAAAACAAAATGTGCTGGGAACGGATGCAACAAAAAAAAAACCAACTAATTTGAAACAAAAAATGTTCAGTTTGATCCCATTGGTTTCAAAAACCTAGAAATGACACATAATGTTTACTTGTAAACCCCGAGGAGACAGAGTGACAGTTTCAAGGCTGTGTCTATATGGTTTATACGGGCACTATTCGTTGCCAGTCATGTGACCAGTGGTGTTTAATCTGGTGGCATGATAGTTTACATGTCCTGGTGTTTGGGTAAACACACTAAAAACAAGCTTTGAGATTAGTGCTTTGACAGTATAAGGTTTATTTGCTACTACCGTGTTTCCCCGAAAATAAGACAGGGTCTTATATGAAGTTTTCCTCCAAAAGATGCGCTAGGGCTTATTTTCAGGGGATGTCTTGTTTTTCCATGAACAAAAATCTACATTTCTCTCTATTACAAAATAAATCTTGGAAGGAGACGATAGGTGATTTTCTCGGAGACACTTTAACGACCCGCATGACAAGGCAGTGAGACAAAAGGACAGCTGCTGCACAGGCTCTTAAATGATTGACATGCAGCATGACAGCAGTAAGACGGCGGCTGATTCGACTGCGTCCCCTTAGCTTGCATTCAGTCCCCCCCCCCCTTCACAACATGAGCGGCAGAGATGCGAAGTGGCTGGCGTGCAGTGCGCTCCAGGGGGTGGGCAAGTGAAGCAAGTATTCTGGAACAAAAATTTACATTTATTCAAATACAGTCATGTCATCATCTTCTGGAACATCATCATAACTCTCCAAACCCTGAATTACTTTATGAATTTCTTGCGACTCCATTTTTTTAGAACAATTGGCCCCAATCTCTCATGTCTAGCAATAGAGCTTTCCATAAATGAGCACCTCTTGTTCACGTATCCTGCCCGTAGTGCATTCGGATATCCAACTTCTCTTTGTAGAAAGCAGTAAGATTTTTGCCCTGGGACTCCTCTGCAATTCCTTTCTTGTACTCGAAAGAATAACTCTTTCTTTTTGCACTCATCTTGTCGGGGGTTCAAAATACCGGTATTATTTCCTGTTCATCTGTGTACATACGATAGCGGTAGGCGTTTATTGCTTATCCAAAGTCGCCTGCGCGGGATCGTAACTAGGGCTTATTTTCGGAGTAGGGCTTATATTACGAGCGTCCTGAAAAATCATGCTAAGGCTTATTTTCGGGGAAACAAGGTAGTTGTGGTTTCTTTGATAAACATTTCTAGGTTTTGATGGTCAGTTCTGTTTCCTCTTTTGGTATTTTGACTATAGCATGTCCCGGAGTTTCTGCAGTACCTTTTTATCTCTTGGTCTTTTATTGCAACTTAGCCTTCGGCCATTCTCTCCTTTCAGTGAGATTGACCATAAAGTGGGGAAAGGTAAAGATGACTTCTTTGTGACCCCACTAATGACAATGACTGCGTTTACTGTATGTGTGCTTTAATAACCTGGTTATTCACAGAAACCCGGTGCCTAAAACGGCATGTAAACCCTTATTCTGGTGGGAGAATGTTTTTACTTTAGAACATTAGAACAATCTGGACGAGAACAGGCCATTCAGCCCTTCAAAGCTCACTATTCCTATCCACTTCATTCTTCTAAAATAACATCAAGTTGACTCGTGAAGATCCCTACAGGCCTATTGTCTGCCACACTACTTGGTCACTTATTCCATGTCTCTGTTTCTATCTGTGAAATTTACCCTTAACAAGTTTCCAACTGTGTCCCCATGCTCTTGATGAACTCATTTTAAAGTCACCGTCTCGATCCACTGGACTAATTCCCTTCATCATTTTAAACACTTCAGTCAGGTCTCCTCTTAATCTCCTGTAAAGGCTCAGCTCTTTTCATCTTTCCTCATAACTCATCCCCTGTACCCCTCTAATCAGCCTCATCGCTCTTCTCTGGAGTTTTCTAGTGCTGCTATGTCATTTTTGTACCCTGGAGACCCAAACTGCACCCAGGACTCCAGATGAGGCCTCGCCAGTGTGTTATAAGGCTTCAGCAGAACCTCCTTGGACCTTACTCTACACATCTATCCCAATATGTCAGAAATGACCACGTTTATGTTAGTTACCTGAATGTTCATTGCTAAGCTCAGCAGCACAATCTCTGTCCACAAAGGCTCCATGCTTGTTTTCAGATGCACGACGGCCGATGATGATGTTAAACTCTTTTTTGTGCAGTTTAGTAATTTCAGAGTTTTAGGGAAGGGAGAACTCCATAGATGGACTTGCACATGTAAAGAAAGCAGGATTCTGCCTTAACCAGGTAACTCGCCTAATCCTTGTTTTGTCTCTGCATGTCAATGCACTGACTGACGACCGTCCTGTCTAATCTAACAAAGACAGACCTCCTTCAGTCTCTGCTTCTCACTTGTTTGACGGGCCACTTACATGTTAACGAGGGGCAAAGCTCCAGCCCATTGCAATCTTGATAACCGCTTGGCTACTACAGGAATCGCTGCAGGACTAAACAGTGTCACAAGCCCCCAAACCTAAGGTACTTATGGGTAGCTCTTCACAATCAACAGTGACTCTCATCCCAAACACGACCTTCAAAAGCTGCTCCAGATGTCACGTTTTGATGGAGCAGGATGATAATAGGCAAGTATTGCTCATCAGGGCCAAGCACTCAATTCTTATGGAGTCCCTCAGATTGTGGGTCGCCCCCTGGTGAACTTGCTGCCATGGTACTCCGAGATGCTCCTCTGTGACATCACAGGGTGATATACTGTAACTAAGCGATGCCATTGCTAGGAGTAGAAGCGTCCGGCCATCTGATCAAATTGATGCTTCGTGACACATAACATCCAGAATTAATTTACCTCCTTGACATTCGCCCCAGGGAAGCCTGTGTGCGGATTGCAGGACACAATGAGATTTGCTCACGTCGTGTCTTAGCCTGGCG
The DNA here is from genome assembly GCA_026402145.1 of Polypterus bichir lapradei. NCBI lineage: Eukaryota > Metazoa > Chordata > Cladistia > Polypteriformes > Polypteridae > Polypterus > Polypterus bichir. Next base: position 24,984,472 of record JANRMT010062846.1, on the reverse strand, counting down.
CTCTTCTAGCAGAGAGCCCTTCATTGTAATTATTGTCACAGCAAATAATGGCAACAAAAGACCAATCATGTTTCCGGGGTATGCAGCTCTTCTTAAAATGTGTCTTTTCAATTTTTAACTTCATTGGCACCTATTCAGTAATGGTACACATTATTACCCTACCTCGTTCATTAGCAAATATTAAACTAATCTTGAATCGATATGCCCAGATGATGCCAAGGCCCTGCTGACCAAACTAAAGACCACTGCCTGGCACTACAACTTATGCTAACTGTGGGTACTGTAAACAATGCAAGATGGTTTATTTAAGGACTCTCTGAAGTTGCATTGCTGTCTGACACTGAGAGTCAACTCTTTCCATGCTTTTGTGGCACAAGAGAGAATTTGTTTCCATTGCGATGATCCATTTTCAGTTTTAGGCAGTGCCCCTGTAGAGCAACAGTCCCCTTATGACTTGTTTATGATGCAGTGTCACTGTGCTGCCCGCTTTGATTTTAACCTGTTATTGAGTTGCCAAGTTACTTTCCCCACATGGTGGAAGGGCTAGAGTCACAAAAAAGGGGAGTCTGGGAAAGTGGCTTGGCATACACAGCTGCCATGTTCAAAATAAAATGCTTCCAGATCAGATTTTGTGCCATTGCGGTTTGTAGAAAGTTCCGGTGCAATGCATTCGACTCTTAGTGGTATGCCAGTGCCCCACGTAACCTTCTCATTTTTAAAATGAACTAATGTCCTCATTACTCCTTGAGTTGTAGGAGGCTACACATTGCCCTATCAAGTCTAAAGTGCACTAGCCCACATTACCCATTTGATTCTAGCAAATGCCAATGTTGTACATTAATGATTCAGTTGTACAGGGTGCCACTGCCCCATATTACCCACTTTGCTCCATATGTTGCACATTTCACCTTCTGACCCCTCAATACCAGAAGAACCACGTCCCTCCACACAACTCCTATTGTGCCAAAGCACTCCTTACTCTCACAGTTTTAAAGCATTCAAATTACTTTTTTGGTTCTAGGTTTCAATGCCCCATTTTGCCATCTCAATTCTAGGGTGTACCTCTGTCCCATCTTAGCCCCTTAGCAACAGACTCTATCCAAGGGCTCGTCTTACTCACATTCTTGAGTGCACCGCTTCACTACGCCATCTGTTCATTTTTAGAGCCTATCAATAGCCTACTTACACCCCGATTTCACAAATGCAACCAGGTAACAAACGCATGGACCTCGGCCATTGTTTACACTCGGCACACAGTCTTACTTCCAATGACCTGCTATGTTTCAGCCTGGCTGGGGTTCGTATTCCTGTGTTATGTCTTTTAAGTTAATTTTTGATTCTTTTGTATATGTTAATAAGTTACTTTTGTTATATCTTCTTCTTTCGGATGCTTCCGTTAGGGGTCGCATTATCGGATCATCTTCTTCCATATCTTTTCTGTCCTCTGCATCTTGTTCTGTTACACCCATCACCTGCATGTCCTCTCTCACCACATCCATAAACTTTCTCTTAGGCCTTCCTCTTGCCTGGCAGCTCCATCCTTAACATCCTTCTCCCAATATACCCAGCATCTCTCCTCTGCACATGTCCAGACCAACGCAATCTCGCCTCTCTGAATTTGTGTCTCAACTGTCCAACTTGAGCTGACCCTCTAATGTCCTCATTTCTAATCCTGTCCATCCTCGTCACACCCAATGCAAATCTTAGCATCTTTAACTCTGCCACCTCCAGCTCTGTCTCCTGTGCCACAGTCTCCAACCCATATAACATAGCTGGTCTCACTACCATCCTATAGACCTTCCCTTTCATTCTTGCTGATACCCGTCTGTCACAAATCACTCCTCACATTCTTCTCCACCCATTCCACTCTGCCTGCACTCTCTTTTTCACCTCTCACCCACAATCCCCGTTACTCTGTACTGTTGATCCCAAGTATTTCAACTCATCCACCTTTGCCATCTCTACTCCCTTCATCTTCGCCATTCCACTGACCTCCTCTCATTCACACACATGTATTTTGTCTTGTTCCTACTGACCTTCATTCCTCTCCTCTCTAGAGCATATCTCCACCTCTCGAGGGTCTCCTCAAACTGCTCCCTACTATCGCTACAGATCACAATGTCATCAGCAAACATCATCATTATTTGTAACGTTTAGAATGTTATTTTTTTAGTGACCCAGTGTTAGGATATAGCAGGTTGGATAATGGATGGATGTATCCATGCCATGTTCCTTATATTTTGTGGGTGGTTCCCCAAGAGGCGGGGGCCACTTGTCTATCTCCATCAAGGGACTGCCCACCACCCTACGAAGCGGCCCCTTGTAGATCACTGAATGTGCCTGTGGTGTTGGTGAGTTCTTGTGTTTGTTACGATGATTTTCTGACCTTTTTGCTGTCTTTTGGGTTTTGTGTTGGGACTGGTTTACTACTGGATTGTCTATTTCAGGCAATTCCTTCTGTGTCTTTTGTGTTCCATGGTGTGTTTTGTTAATAAGAGTGTTTATGATATCTTTTATTATTAAAGATTATTTGTTTGATCTTTCATGACTATTCAAAGTTTGATAGTCTCCACTCTCTCTAGTGGGCACTGTGAGTGATTTTGGGATACTCTTTGCTTTCTTTGAAGGCCTCACGCCATTTCAGTGCTACTGTTGGTTTACAGGATGCCAGTCCCACAATTCATTTTTTTGTTTAATACCCAGTTATACCATCTCTATTCAGAAGAGTGTCAGTGCCCCATCTTACCCACTGCTATGATATGTTAAACTGTAAATTTTGTTTTATTTTTTGAGCTCAATAAATTTTACGTGGTGTTCAAATTTTATGTAGGCTTTGAACCTTGGGCCCTTGAGCAAGGCCCATAACCTTCAATTGCTCCCTCCTGGGTATGACGTTAATCTGCATCCAGCCCTACATGTAGGCCCTCTGACCTGCAGGGAGAAACCTGGGGGTTGGTGGCAGAATTGGCACTCCAGCCACCATTTAAAAACCCTCCCACTGTTAGTGTGATGCTGGGATGTCACCCGTCGCATGGCTGCACTCGGGTCCTAATCTGGGATCCATGAGTTGGTTTGTCATGTGGTGGGTGCGGCAATGCGCTGTATCAGCATGTGCTCCTAACCTCTCCTCTCCTCTTCTTTGAACCTTGGAGAATTTAAATAGATCTGCTTTTTTTTACTAATATTTTTGTGTGAGGTCTGTTCATTTTATTAATCTATCACAATTTGTTTTCTAATGGGTGCACCATTTTGCTGAGCCATTGCTGTGATGTGGCAGCCTGTTGGTTGTGGAAGTTGCACAAGATAACCTTAGCGACATGACCTTCTAAAGGCTGCTGGGGTGGGCAGCACTTCGTCCAGGACTGCGTATGCTTCACAACATTTCTGAGTGTTTCTTTTAGTCAGAATTTAGGGCTAACACTACTGCTTTGTTTCAAAAGGCTCTTCACTTTGGGTTAGCGTTTGACTCCTGGTTCTGACCCTGTGCCTTATTTAAATACTAAAACACTGGGCTCCCCATCTCCTGGTCCTAGAAGGAATATTTAATTACCTGTTGGCATATTCTACACGGGCAGACATTCTGTCACTTAATATAGTATGTCACCGACTCACCTGAGTTACGTCTATAAGGTGCCAATGGCTTCATTGTGCTTTCGGTTTTAGTCCAGTATTACCTTCTCGGTCCCATTCTAGCCCCTCTGTTTTAATTTGTGCCACGGCCCCATCTTATCTCGTTACTCACTCACAGAATGTGTCAGCGCCTCATCTTAGTTACTGTACATAATTACATTCTCGGTTTTAGCCTTGTATTACCCTCTCTGTTTTAGTGTATGCCCTGTCTGCTTTAGTGAGTGCCACTTAACCCTCTTGGTTTTTAGAGAATGCCAATGGTCCAATGATTTCTCTTCTTTTTACAGGTTGCCATTTATTGATTATGTCCTATCTGTTCTAACGTATGCTAGTGCTCCTTCTTTCTTACTTAGTTGTTGATTGTGCAAATGCCTTAACTTGCCAACATGTACAAGATACCAATGGCCTCATCACTCTCTCAGTTTTATCTGTAAAGTACCCTTTCAGTACTGTGGGATGCCACTGCTTCATTGTACCATTGTACCCTCTCATTTCTACTGCCTGCCACCACAGCATCTTACCCACTTAATGTAGAAAGCGCCACAGCTTCATCCTAGTCACAATGGCCTCATCACACTGCATTACTGTCTCCATACTTAAGGAAGCCACTGTCCAATTCTGCCCTGTCTGTTCTAGTGTTTGGCAGTAGCCCTGTCTTACCCAGCTAGCTTTAGTGAGTGCCCTTTAACACTCTTGGTTTGAGAAGGTGCCAATGCTCTAATTAGCTGTCTTCATTTTAGAGGGTGCCACTGCCCCAGTTTCTCTTTACAGTTCTAAAGTGCACCACTGCCCCGTCTTACCCACTGTCAAGATAAGAAAGAGACAACACACTCAGAAAGTTTTGGGGGTTTGCCCTTCCTCGTGTAGGGAAGTGTCCAGTAGTCTTTCTCAAAGAACTTGAACCACAACTAGGACAAACGTATTGGTGAAATAGCCGGAATTATCAAAGGGACAGACCGGAAGTTGTGTACATTGGGTATGGTGGGAAAGTCCAGGACGCGTCAGAGATGACGTGGAAACGTGGAGCTGGAAGTGATATCATCAGGATGGGACAGGAGGGAGGTAGCGGTTGTCGTACACACGGAAGGGAAATCTTTGACAAGGTTTGCTTATTTGTCTGTTTTTCGGCTAAATGAAAGAGAGAGGTGTTCATATTCTGTTCCAAACCCGTTTTCTGTGTATTAATGCGCTCCGTTGAGTCGGTCGGCTGCACCCTACTCACGCATGTGTGACACCACTTGTAGAAAATGCAACTGTCTAATCTGACTATAAGCACTTTCTCACTTTTAGTCCTGTTATTACCCTTTCCATACCAGTGGGTGCCATTGTTCAATGGTAGCTGCTCTTTATTGATATATGCTAGTGTGCTGTCTTACCCACTCAGGTTTAGGAGAAGCCATTTGACGATATTTGTCCTAAAGGGTGCCAATGCCCCCAATTAACTATCTTGATTTTTTTTGGGTTCCAAAGTCCCATTGTACCCTCTCTATTCTAATGTGCGCCACTGTATCATCTTACTCATTTAACCACTGCCTCATCTTCGTTACACCAGTAAGGTGCCAATGGCCTCATTGCGTTCAGTTTTTGCCTGCATTACCTTCTCTGTACTAAAGGATCCCAGAGTCCGTCTGTACGCTCTCTTTTGTGCTCCATACCAGTTGCCCTATTTTACCCAGTAAGCTTTACTTGGTGACTTATTAACCCTTTTTGTTTTAGAGGGTGCCAGTGCCCTATCTTGCCCACTTAATTGTGTACTTCTGTATCTTACTAATATCTTTTGGGCTCCATTGGCCCCTTCACTTTCTCAATGTAATCCTTTTATTGCCTTCTTAGTATTAGAAGATGCCATTGCCCCTTTGTATTATTAGTGTTCTGGTGTATGCCAGGGGTCCTATCTCACCCACTCAGTTTTAGAGAGTGGCAGTTAACCCTCTTAGTTTTACTGGGTACCAGCACCTCACCCATTCTTTTCATTTTAGATGGTGCCATTGTCCTACCATGCCCTTTCACGTATACGGTGTCCCAAAGCCCTAACTTGCCTACTTTGCTCGAGAGTGTGCCTCTGTCCCATCACCATTTCTCAAGAGGTGTCATCAGCCTTATTACTCTCACCTTCCTGGTGGCAGCAGGTGCTAATGCCTTATCGTACCCCCTCAGTTGCTCCACTTAACCTTTTTGATTCTTATGCCATGCCACCTCATTACTTGTCACTTCTAGAAGGTACCACTCTCCTGCATTATCTCTTGCTCTTCTATAGAGTATTGCTGCCCACATCAGCCACTTTTTGCCCAAAGCTCTTGCAGATTAACTGTGCACAGGCATTGTAATGATTCATGGAAGAAGGAGAGGGCCGGGCTATTTTTATAAGAACAATGCAGCGGCACGGCCGAGCCACAATTAGTCCCCTCGTTTTCAGGCTGTCAGGCCCCCGAGCACAAGCAGATGATATATTTCCCGCTCCGCAGGGGAAGGCCGTGTTTTGTGTCAGAGATTCTTCTGTGGCTGCGCAGCTCCTGTTTAATGGAAAGCATTTTGGAAACTTAAGATGGGTTACAGATCACGAGCAGGCGAGGGGGCCTCCTGTGTCCAGTGGAAAAAGTGAGCACCACTAGAGACCTACCCTCCTGTCAGCACTTCCATGTGTGTTTCTCTCTCTCTCTCTTTATTCCAGTTAGCACTCTTAGACTCCTCTTGAAAGGTCACTTATGCCCTCGCCTGCTGTAACACTCTGCCAGCGTATTGTCTTGCCTTGGCTTCTTCTACTTACCCTCCATCTGTCATAGTGGTGTCTTTCCGAGTCTTGTGACCTGAACGTCACAGACTGTTGGCACACAGAAGGCACCCCTCAGTGGCTGAAGTTTGGCTGTGCAGACATCCTAACTGTGCCATACCCTCTATGTTCCCTCATCAGAACACAGCGCGCAGTTGTCTTTGAGACCCCCAACCCCCCCAAGTCATGAGGCCGCTTCTTACCTAGAAGTATGGCACAGCACTATGGCCAGCTCAGTGAAGGATTTGCTGAGACAGGTGGCATGACATGGTGGGCAGCACTCTTCTGGATACACAAGCATGTGTGGCATTGGACTGCTCATGGTCAGGTGTGATATATTAGACCACTGTCCTCGGCATTCATTGGACGCTTTCTACCAAGACTTTATAGGGCACTTCTCCAGTAAGTTTTCATCTAGAATTATGGCGTAACGCAACAGACAACTATCACTTAGACTCTCATGGCACAGTTGGCAGCTATGTATGGAACACACTAAGATCTCAGCACACTGGGCAGTTCTCTAGGGGGCTGATTATGGCATCTGGAATGACACAGTGGGCATCTGCCTCTGGGGATGGGTGGCACAACACAGCAGTCCGCTTTTTCACTTCTTTGTGAGCATTGTTGTTTAAGCATGGGAACTATCCTAATGTATAGCGAGCATCAAGGCTGATAGCCAAGTTTGTGTTGGAAGTTGAGACGTGTCCAAAGATTATTGTGAGAATGAAAACGGGACCAGGAGACACCAAGAGGTGTAGTCAGACGGAGCAAAGGGTTGTTTCAGCCAGGGTTCCTCCCCTGGTTGGGGTTCACATTCATGTTTGTTGTCTGTTTGTGATTCTTTTATTTAGGTTATTGTTACTTTTGTTAGATATGTGCATAAATAATTGTTTGCTTTTGATTTTGTTTATGTATGTAATCTGTCTGACTTATGTTCCATGTGTTTTTATGGGAGGCCACCTGCCAATAACCGGTCCACTGACCTATAAATCCGGAGTGTCTCCCACAGTTCCTGATGGTTCATTTACTTGTGTTTTGCTTTGCTTATTGTGACTACAAATTTTTTTGCCTTTTTCTTCTTGTTTTGGATTGTGTTTTTGGAATATTGTTCACCTTGGTTTGCCTCGCTGGCAACTCATTTACACCTTTTGTGCTCTTCTGAGCTCCGTAGTAAGACAGCATTTTTGTGTTAATAAATCTTTTCTTTATAAAGACTCTTTATAAAGGAGTTTGATGGTGATATCCCCCTCTAGTGAGTATTTTTGGAAGTGCTTTGGGGACTGTGTGCTTTGCTAGTTCACGACACATGAGACCAAAAACGGAAAATGGAAAACAAGGGGTAAGACGACCAGAAGGACAAACCTAGCACTGGGGCCTACTTGAAATCAAAACTACCTACCAATAAAAGTTGTTTCCTTTGACATGTGTCCACTGTGAGATAACGTATACTGTGAATGTCATATATAAATTCTAGGCGAGAATCTGAACTACGGGGTAAGACAAAGTCCACTGTGAGATAATGCATACTGTGAACGTCACGTATAAATTCTAGACGAGAATCTGAACTAAGGGTAAGATGAAGTCCACTGTGAGATAACGCATACTGTGAATGTTGTGTATAAATTCTAGGCGAGAATCTTAACTAAGGGGTAAGACGAAGTCCACCGTGGGATAACGCATACTGTGAATGTCGGGTATAAATTCTTTCGTATCCATGAAGTCCATCAGTGCTGTGGACACCTGATGTCTCCAAAACATGTTGTGGAAATAAAGAAAAAAGACCTGAGCAAAAATAAAGTTTGTCAATCAAATACAAATAAACCACACAAATGGAGTATTTGGATGAAAATACATAAAATACACACAAATGCATGTATAACGATATGTTAATTAACGGGGTGAAGGCAAATCTTTATGCCAACTTAACATTGCTAAGCACAAAACTTTCAAGCACAGTAAATGGTCAGTGGACATCTTAACAAAGCTGCTTAAAGACCCATAATGATGAAGAAATTATCAAGTGTGTGTGACCACGGCCTTCTGCGTTACTGCTCTGCACCCATGTCAGATGTGTCGCTAGCCTTTCTGCTGGGTGGTGTGAAGCAGACATATGAAGTCAGTCATATTAAAAATGGTGGAGCTGGTGGATTAGCAGGCTGAGGTAACCTGCATTTTCCATCACATCTCCTGACATTGCAGTGCCACGTGATGATTCCACGGATAAAAATAGGCCAGCTCTGACCTCCCACAAATTCCAGTCCATAAGACACGAGAGCCGCTTCATAAATTTCCTTACGGCTCAAATGTTCAAACAGGCATACGTGGTGAAACTTTCAGCAGCATCGCCCCACAGGGCCGCACTGGGGGCCAAAGAGAGATGCCTACACAGTGGCAATACCAGTGCCATGATGGAAGCTGTAGCAATCATCGAATGCCATTCCCCTCATTCAGAAGTGATGCAGCCAGCCACTATTCACGGGGTGTTGAGTGGGCACAGTGGCCTGACCTTTCTTTCTAACTCAAAGGAGCTATGGTGACATGTTGCGTGTTGATTAGCACAGGCAAGTAAGAATTTCACTGCACACGTGACAATAAAGATCCAATAAACCGCAAAACGTGTTGTTATAAGACCATTCAAGACACAAAAAGACTCCCAATTTCTGATTTCCCTCATCTTCCTCCCCCATTCTTTCACTCCCTGCCCCTGTCATCTTCCTCCCTGCCAGGATCTGTTTAGATCAGAATGGACTCTTGAGCTTTTGACATTGTGGTCCTGGCAGCAAGAATTTCACACATGTTAACTTAATTAAAATTCTCCTCCTCCTGAGCAGCCAATGAAATGGAAAGAGCAAGTAAGAGAGTTGGCGAGATCTCAGCATTCAGCCATTAGCCTTGACTAGGGTGGAATCATTTGACAAGGCAGGCATCAGGCTCAAAGATATTCCCCTTGTGTCATGCCGGTGCTGCCGATACTCATTCTGGTGTTTTGTTTCCGTTCTTGTGGGTATCGTGCTACAGACCTGAGCATTTTCTGATATATCTGATCCCGTGGCCCCTGTTGAGTCCTGCAGTTTTGGTCTCTCGCTGTGATGTAGTCTACTCTGAGGTGTGGAGGCCCTCTCCTTCGTTTGCTTAGCTAGCTGCTCACTGACCCAAATGGGTGGTATCTTTGTTCCCGGCGGACGGCCAGCAGGATGTCCGCTCTGGAGATTCAACTAAGCAGCTTTTCCGGTACTCCCCCACCCCTCCACCAGCTCCGCCTGTCATTTTCACTTCCTGTCAGTCTTGAGTGTTGGCGTCACTTTGTGAGTCCCTTAGGTAGTCAGGTATGGTGCCACGCTTGATGGTTTTCGGATACACCTGCCCCTGTTGCATGTTGTCCTTTCATTCGTTAAAGTAGGGAGCTGCTTCTTTGTCAAGTGCCTTTCTGCCCTGAAGTGCCTCGACATTCCTTATTCGTTCCTGGTGTAACAATTGCAGAGACAAATTGTTCAAAAGACAAGTTTGCATTTAAATGGTTTACCAGAGAATGGCAAAATACGAGGGGTGTTCAGTTGTAAACAGGACTTTTCATACTCTGTTCTTATAAAGAGTGCAAGGTAGACCTGACTCATTGGACAAACACACGCATATATGAACTTATCGTTAGTAATGCTAGCTGCTCTTTCCCCTCTTCCTGTCAGTTGTAATCAACATGTCGGAGCAGGAGGTACACAGTAGTGTTGCACAGCGCATTATTATTCAATTTTTGGCAAATGAACAAGTCATTCCATCTCAGATTTATTCAAGACTTAAAAATCAGTTTGGAGATGAATGTCTGTCTCAGTCTGGAGTGTATGGTTGTTGCAAGTCATTCAGAGGGTGACTACCATCTCTTCAGTCCACTTAAGGAATTTTTAGGAGGAAAGACATTAAAGTCGAATGACGAGGTCATTGATGCTGTGCAAGAATGGGTCAACATGCAGTCAAAAGACTTCTACTCTTTGAGGATCAAGAAGCTTCCCAAGTGCTGGAACAAGTATGTACTAGTGGCAGGAGACTCTATAGAAAAATAGTGTGTGTGAGTCATTTCATTGTATTCAATAAATTAAGCATAGTTCATAAATTCCTGTTTATATTTGAACACCCCTCGTATTTGAGCAGAAAACAACAAAGTCAGGGGACAGGCAAGAGTTCCATTAACTGGAAACAAACCAGCAGCACTAAAGGTGTCTTCTCACTTCTAGTCCGTTTGCTTTGTTCCAAATCAGAGGATGAGCTGTTGCTTTGTTTTAATTTCCAGTTCATTCTCGAATAATCAGAAAGTGCATGACCTCTGACTTTTATACCTGCTTTTCCGTGGCTTCTCGGTTGCCCTTCATAGATTGTGTACAGTTATGCTTCCAAGTCCAAAATGGCAGTGCACATATTAAATATTTAAAAACATTTTAACGATTGCCTTTATCCTTAAATGAACTATAAATATGAATTCTCCACATTCTAAAGCCCCAAAAAAGACGCACAGAGCATGCAATAAATGCTAAACAAATGAATAAAATATTAGAGAAAACAGAATCTTAACAAATAACCTGCATAGACCAAATTGGACCACAGGCTGAAAATTCAAAAAGAAGAGGTGAACTGTATGAAACCCCTGGGGCCTCATGCATAAACGGTCCGTACGCACAGAAATGTTGCGTAAGAATATTTCCACGTTCAAATCGCGATGTATAAAACTTACACTTAGTGTAAAGCCACACACTTTTCCACGGTACCTCATACCCTGTCGTACGCAAATACATATTATGCTTTTCCTTTGCCTCCACTTGGTATTCGCTGAAATTCTTATATTTTCCCCCGTGCTTTTCCCATTGTCTTTTCACAGAAGGCTGAGCTTAAGGGCGATTTTTATTGATTTGCATATTCAAAGAGGCGTAATTCTGGGAGGAGTTGGGAATGGACAGAAGGCGCGTGCACGAGCGTTACTTTTCACGCTGACCGGGATTTATGGAGCAGAAGAACGTATGCATAGATCCCTGCATATTGATTTTTCTGTGTGTAAGCACGTTTCGGCTTTTGTGCTTACGTCATGTTATAGTGCGAATTCTACGCACGGCGTTATGCATGAGGCCCCTGGTCCAAAACCAAAAATTCTTGATTAATTAAAGAGTTTATTAACAAAAAGATTCAAAAACAATACATGAACAAAATGAGTCCAAACAAGGTTTGCCTTAAAGAGCTAACAAATTAAATCAGTGATCCAGTAATCCAAAACCAAAAGCGAAAGGTCAAAAACCCCGACAATCAAAATATGAAATACAAAAATGAACAGAATGAAACAAGCATCCAATAGCCAGCTAATTAAAAGACCCCACACCCTTAGGTCAAAGGTTGATCTCTCAGCTCACCTACATAGCCATAGGTAGGGCTCAGGAAGAACAAGGAAAAGATTAACATTTAAAGAAGCAGAACATAATTATACTCACAATAGAAATAGGCCACGTGATAACTCAAAAACGACAAATAAGTACACATAACTCTGAAGAACAAGGAAGACATTCAGTAGATTTTACATAATCACTGTACATAACAATAACAAAATAATTAGTAATCCAAAACCCATTGAATGAAAATAGCAAATGAGTGAAACTAACAAAAACATTTACACGTAAATCAATAAACAGCATTAAAATAAACAAATTAATTCAAAGAAAATAGGAACCAGGGACAATAACATGGCTGCCATCACATGAAAGCTCCTTAAGGTGGCAATGAATGCTGCACATCTCAAAATTGTCACTACTAGAATAAAATAAACAAATTATAACAAGAAATAAAAAAGCATGAATTATAACTGTAAAAATGTAACACAATGGCTGAAGGTGTTGTGCTGTCCTGGGTCATGACATTCAAAAAAGACTTGAAGTCCACGTTTTAAAAACAGAAGTAGGCCTTACAAGCAAAAACGAGACCTGGCTATCAAACTCACATGGCAGGCTTGTGGCCTATACACATACAGTTATATCCATAGATATTTGGACAGAGACAACTTTTTTCTAATTTTGGTTCTGTACGTTACCACAAAGAATTTTAAATGAAACAACTCCGATGCAGTTGAAGTGCAGACTTTCAGCTTTAATTCAGTGGGTTGAACAAAACGATTGCATAAAAATGTGAGGCAACTAAAGCATTTTTTAACACAATCCCTTCATTTCATGGGCTCAAAAGTAATTGGACAAATTAAATAACTGAAAATAAAATGTTCATTTCTAATACTTGGTTGAAAACCCTTTGCTGGCAATGCCAGCCTGAAGTCTTGAACTCATGGACGTCACCAGATGCTGGGTTTCCTCCTTTTTAATGCTCTGCCAGGCCTTTACTGCAGTGGCTTTCACTTGCTGTTTCTTTGTGGGCCTTTCTGTCCGAAGTTTAGTCTTCAACAAGTGAAATGCATGCTCAATTGGGTTAAGATCAGGTGACTGACTTGGCCATTCAAGAATTTTCCACTTCTTTGCTTTAATAAACTCCTGGGTTGCTTTGGCTGTATGTTTTGGGTCATTGTCCATCTGTATCATGAAACGCCGCCCAATCAATTTGACTGCATTTAGCTGGATTTGAGCAGACAGTGTGTCTCTGAACACCTCAGAATTCATTCGGCTGCTTCTGTCCTGTGTCACATCATCAATAAACACTAGTGTCCCATTGCCACTGGCATCCATGCACGCCCAAGCCATCACACTGCCTGACTCCACGGTGTTTTACAGATGATGTGGTATGCTGTGGATAATGAGCTGTTCCACGCCTTCTCCATACTTTTTTCTTCCATCATTCTGGTAGAGGTTGATCTTGGTTTCATCTGTCCAAAGAATGTTTTTCCAGAACTGTGCTGGCTTTTTTAGATGTTCTTTAGCAAAGTCCAATCTAGCCTTTCTATTCTTGAGGTTTATGAGTGGCTGGCACCTTGCAGTGCACCCTCTGTATTTACTTTCATGCAGTCTTCTCTTTATGGTAGACTTGGATATCAATACGCCTATGCCCTGGAGAGTGTTGTTCACTTGGTTGGCTGTTGTGAAGGGGTTTCTCTTCACCATGGAAATGATTCTGCGATCATCCACCACTGTTGTCTTCTGTGGACGTCCAGGTCTTTTTGCGTTGCTGAGTTCACCAGTGCTTGCTTTCTTTCTCAGGATGTACCAAACTGTAGATTTTGCCACTCGTAATATTGTAGCAATTTCCCGGATGGTTTTTTTCTGTTTTCGCAGCTTAAGGATGGCTTCTTTCACCTGCATGGAGAGCTCCTTTGACCGCATGTTGTCTGTTTACAGCAAAATCTTCTACATGCAAGCACCACACCTCAAATCAACTCCAGGCCTTTCATCTGCTTAATTGATAATGACACAACGACGGACTTGAACACACCTGCCCATGAAATAGCCTTTGAGTCAATTGTCCAATTACTTTTGAGCCCCTGAAATGAAGGGATTGTGTTAAAAAAATGCTTTAGTTGCCTCACGTTTTTATGCAATCTTTTTGTTCAACCCACTGAATTAAAGCTGAAAGTCTGCACTTCAACTGCATCTGAGTTGTTTCGTTTAAAATTCATTGTGGTAATGTACAGAACCAAAATTAGGAAAAAGTTGTCTCTGTCCAAATATTTATGGACCTAACTGTATAAAGGACAGATTTCTTATGATTACTCTTGCTCCACAAAGCAGCAATGGAGGTCTCTTAAATACAGAAATTGTCTTAAAAAGTTAACTCAAAAGGATCCAAATCCGCAATCCAAGAGCAAAAACATTTAACGTGAGCAGAGAATTCAAAACTTGAAAATGTAAACGGGAGCTTACATGACCATGAAACACAAGGGGAATTCACGGATGAGAGCCGAGCAACACAAGCAAGAGCTATAGCAACAATGCTGAGACGTCTCGGCTCTTATGTAGGCGGAGGGCAGCCCCACAGCTGTCTGCTCGGAAGCAACATACAAAGCCCAATAAGCATAAATAATACAAGAAGATGAAACCCAAACACAAATGAGAGAACAAAATTACCATAGAGAAATAAGCAACACTCTCAATAAATTAAAACAAACACCAGGGACATAACTCTGGTTGAACCATAAATGGAAGGAAGGCATAACATAAGAGAAAGAACCACTGGACTCATTCAAATGAGATCTTAGGGAAAAAGTTGTCCATCAATCCAGCAAAAGAGCAAATTCATAAAAGGTGGTACATTCTCTGAAAAAAAAAACCAGTCGGCTCACAATATTTATGTGGTAGATTAGCTGTGACTTCGCAACATGTATTGTAACTGGATGCATCAAACTGTCACGGTCATTTTCCTTGTGTGTTGAGCTGTCAAGCTGTTATCTAAGTAAGAGAAAAAGACATTTGATAGTGGACTTCCACTACAGTTGATCTTGGCCTTGTCAAAGAGGCAGGCATTTGCCATTTGGACAAAGAGACCAGCAGCATGGCAACCTATAGAGATTGAGAGACATGTACCCAGCTTCTTCTGTCCGAACGGTCAGCCCCTACTTATCTTTACCTTCTTGTTCATGTTAGCTACTTCCTTTTGAGTCTGCCTGATCTTCAACAGAGTGGTCCCGTGTTTTCTCACAGTAGGGTCCTAGGGTGACCCTATTCTCACTTTCAGAGTCTTTACTACACAACCTGTTACAAAACAAAAACAAGTAGCAGAGAAGGTTTTACACTTTTACTTGAACATTGTACAGTAGATTAAAATTTCAAACGTAAGGTTTCTAAATGAGCTCAAAACAGAGGCAAAGTAACGAGTGTGACAAAATGATAGTAATACAACCTGGATAGATCACTGATCATCTTGCTAGGAGTCTAGGCATCCATTATGTCTAAATAACAAGATGGCTGTTTGTCTTGGTAAGCCAATTAGTTTCCAGTCCTACATGGTTTCTGTATACTGTAGAATAATGGACCAAGACAGAAGCCAAGTTTCTGATCCACCATGGCTTTTAGATGGTGGAATGACAGAAACACTTGACTTCTTTATTAGCCTGAATTTATGCTGGTCTTGTGCTTCCTTTAGCCTGAGGAGCGAATCTGTCCCACAGTAACACAGGCATACTCTCGTTGTGACAAAATGAAATGGTGGAGCATTTTGCAGTTAAGATGACATGAAACCTAGAAATACGTAAAAGCACATGTGCACTGGTCTGAATGTTGCAGAATGTACAATCTGCCTGACCTCAAACAAACAAATAACGTAATCCTTCTTTACATTTAAATAGAGCTTTTCTCACTACTCTAAGCTTGTCAGGGAGTGGAGGGGGCACTTCAGCCACCACTAATGTGTAGCATCCACCTGGAGGACGCGATGGCAGACATTTTTACACCAGTATGCTCACCACAGTGGTGAGAGAAAGATAGCCAGTTAAAGGCAAGGGATGATTAGAGATCCAGAATGACAATTTGCCAGGACATAGGGATACACCCCACTCTTGACAAAGGATGCCCCAGGGATCTTTCATGACCACAGAGAGTCAGAGCCTGGGTTTAAGTCTCATCTGAAGGACGGCGCCATTTGCACAGCACAGTGTCCTAGTCTTTGCACTGTGGCATTGGGATCCAAATACAGAGCACAGGAGGAGCGCCCCCTGCTGATCTCATCAACACCTCTTCCAGCAGCAACCCAAGCTTTTTCTAGCCGGTCTCCCATCCAAGTACTGGCCGGGCCCAAACATGCTTAGCTTCAGGTGGATCACCTGTTCTGAAGTGCATGTGGTATGGTTGCCGAATATTCTAGCTATAAATTATATTTATTATAATATTCTGGCAACCTGAATATTCTGGCCATAAAAGACCCATGTGAAAACTTACAGGAGATACAACTGTGTTGCCTAGAGCTCGGCTTACATTATAGTCAAGTAAGGCTAGGAAGTGTGTCCTATTGGGCAGGTTTTGAGCAGCAGAGAAATGTAGTTCTCGGTTATCTACGGCCCACCGGAGTGAAGGTCAGTCAGATCCCTTCTCGGCATTTAAGCGGGACTATGTAAGGACAAATCTGAGTATCTGAAAGTCAAATATTGAGAGAAGCCTTGTGCAGAAATGAAGGTAAAACAAACCTCCTCTGACATTAAAGGCTATCTAGCGCATATAGGAAAATATACTCCAGAGAGGCCACTTCAAGTTCAGCGTATTGTCGTGTGTGGAGTAGAGCGAAATTCTTACTTGAATGTTTAACTAGGGCGTCACGGTGGCGCAGTGGGTAGCGCTGCTGCCTCGCAGTTAGGAGACCCGGGTTCGCTTCCCGGGTCCTCCCTGCGTGGAGTTTGCATGTTCTCCCCGTGTTTCCTCCCACAGTCCAAAGACATGCAGGTTAGGTGCATTGGCGATTCTAAATTGTCCCTAGTGTGTGCTTGGTGTGTGGGTGTGTGTGCCCTGCCTGGAGTTTGTTTCCTGCCTTGTGCCCTGTGTTGGCTCCAGCGGACCCCTGTGACCCTGTAGTTAGGATATAGCGGGTTGGATAATGGATGGATGGATGGATGTTTAACTAACTTGTGGCACCTTGACCTGCAATTGCTACCAGTAAAATGTAGTCCTTGCCTTGAAACCTCTTGGTTCTCTCGTTTCCACTTACCACTGGCGTGACTGCCATTTTAAATGACGGGACACGGGTTCTGATTCAACACACATCCCTACATCACTGCATACGAAAGATCATGGCTTCAGTATCGAGAGCTACCTTAAACAGGAAAGGAGGACCAAAGATTTCTGACTGTTGCAGCTTTGCGGAGCAGTTTGTCCTTTCTCTGTCTCTCATTCTCTGTCTTGCTATGAATTAGACCTTGACTGGGGAAAGCCAGTGGTGTCCCTTTATGAGTAGCACCAGGACCAGGTTTAGTCCGTTGAGATCGTCCCTTCACTGAGGAGATAACACTCACGGCATTAGCAGTCCGGCTGGGTGGCTGTGCCCCTTTGCTGGCCCTTCTAAATGTGTTCCCCTAACTGTCTTCTATTTTCTCTATTAATAATCCCCTTTTGTCTCTTATGTTTCTTCTTGTGGTCCCCTCTTTGTCCAGTGAAGGTTATCCCGTCTGGGTACCATCTCTGCGAAGCTCATTTTAGCCTCTCGCGGGAAGTCTCCTGACTCCTTCTCTGTAAGCTTCTGGAAATCCTCTTTCTTTAATCAAACTCTGCTTGAAGTTTCAGCCACACAGATCAATGGATCGCTGGGCTCCAATACGGAAAAAGTGGCAAACTGCTGTACACTTGGTTCAGAGCTGGCTGGCGAGGAATCCGTGTCATGCCACTAATCTTAATCCTCAATTTTGCCTTTTCTCCACTGGGGCTCTCTGGGTCTGTCAGGCCTCTGTCCCCGGTAGTTTTTAATTTGATACAGAGCCCTTTTTACAGGATGGTGAGCGGGGAGGGTTGTTGTCGATAATTTGTTTCTTTAATCTTTAAGTATGTTTTTTGCGATTGTCAAACTTAAAATAAAAAAAAGTTTGATTACAAAAAAGAGTGTTCCCCTTATAAGCGTAACCGTATCATATGTAGGGATGCCAGACGTCCCTTATATATACGGGACATGTCCCATATTTGATCATTTTGTCCCCTGTACCATACTGACCTTTCAGGAACGCCCACATTTCCCATATTTAGTTCATTTTCAAATTTCATAATAAAAATATATATTTAATACCTTCTTACAGTACTTAGTTGTAACTTTATAAGTAATTATACTTTCTTTTGTAACGAGGACACTAGTGTTTGCTGCCTGTTTGCAACTTGTTCAGTTGCGATGGTTGGCTGAGCACAGTGACACTCTTATCGTTTTGTTCTCCAGCTGCGCTGCTGTGCAGTTCTGGATCAGCATTGCAACATACAGTGACTGTCAACAGAGCGTGTTGTTACTACAGTACAATCCCTCCTAACCGGCCACCTCAGGACTGGACCCATGGCCGGTTGCCGTTTTGGCCGGTGAACCCGACGCATACCTATTTTCATGTAGAAAAATATTTCTAAGGTATGTTACTGTACCTCTTCGACGTTCCTGAAGAAACCATATGCACACAACAACATATATTTATATAACACATTTTCATACCAACAATGTAGCTCAAAGTGCTTTACATGATGAAGAAAATAGAAAAAAGACAAAATAAGTAAGAATTAAAATAAGAGAACACTAATTAACATAGAATAAAAGTAAGGTCCGGTGGCACGGGAGGACAGAAAAAAAAAAAAAAGAGAGAAAAAATAAAATCTGCAGGGGCTCCAAGGCCACGAGACCACCTCTAGGCATTCTACCTAACATCAATAACCTCAATCAGTCCTCGTGGTATTTAGGGTTCTCTTGGAAGGACTTGATGATGACGGTCACATGGACTTCTGGCCTTTAATCCATCAATGTAGGAACATCATGGTGCTTTGATTAGGTGGTGATGGCGCAGGTCGCCACCACAGAAAACCAGGAAAAGAACAAAAGAGAGAGTAGGGGTGAGTATGGATTTTGGAGCCACCATGAATAGTAATGATAATTAATTGAATATACAGAGCATCAGGATTAAACTAAAATGAAGTTATGAGAAGGCCATGTTAAAGTAATGAGTTTTTAGCAGTTTTTTAAAGTGCTCCACTGTATTAGCCTGGCGAATTCCTATTGGCAGGCTATTCAGATTTTAGGTGCATAACAGCCGAAGGCCGTCTCACCACTTCTTTTAAGTTTAGCTGTTGGAATTCTAAACAGACACTCATTTGAGGATCTAAGGTTATGATTTGGAATATAAGATGTCAGTCACTCTGATATATAAGATGGAGCGAGATTATTTAAGGTTCTGTAAACCATAAGCAGGATTTTAAAGTCAATTCTGAATGACACAGGTAACCAGTGTAGTGACATCAAAACTGGAGAAATGGGTTTTTTTCTCATACAACCATGACTGGACAGTGTGGTGTAGCGGTCCACAGCTTAAGTCAAAAAGGCCAGTTTTTAAATAAATAAATAGTGAGTACGTGTGGCTGATTGGTTCCCGGGTGAATTCGTGATGCAGGCGGTCCTCGCTTAAGTGCACAGGTGAGGAGTTGTCTGCATCCGTAATTGTTCCCAGGGACTGTTAATTGCCACATCTGATCCACATCCCCGTGATAAATACAAGCGCGAGGCGGCTAGGGGGAGAACAGGAAAGAACGGTAGGTTAAGGGAGAAGGAAGCAGATAGAAGAAAGCCGGTGCAGGCGAGCGAGAGAGAGCAGATTCAAGGCAGGCAGCTGGGAGGTAAGCCCCTGCAGATGAGTGTTTGGTTGACACTTGGTGGGGCTGAAAAAAGCGGTCGCTGCAGCTGAGCAATCATGGTATTGAAGACGACTGGGCCATTGAAAGACAGCGGCTGTTGTGGAAGCTTTGGGCTGGTTTAGCCCCAGTGAGCGCCCTGGCCGCTGGGGAAAGAACCCAAGCCTCGGTCCGGGTGGAGCCCAACGTAGCCAGGGATAGGAGGTGCTACTGGACCAGTGTGGAAGGCAGCTGCACCTGCAGGTAGGGTGACTCCCCTGTTGCAAAGCCCGATGGGAGAAGCAGGGGAGCTGCCAGGTAGAAGAAAGAAGGCACTGTGGAAAAGTCATAAAGGAATATGTAAACGGAAATCACTCTGAGCGTAGGAGCCCTTTCACTTTCCAGGAAAGAAGGAAGTGCATACATATAATATAAAGAAGAACTTAGGATTAAAAAAAAAAATTTTTTTTAATTTTATTTTAACAGGCCAGTTAATTGTACTGTACTTGCCACTGCCCACTTTTTTTCTAACTGCCTGTATTAAATAATAATATTTCTCTGTTGCCTGTATTAAATAAATATTTTCAAATTATTTCACTTTTGCAGAATTTTACTCGTATTTAGCTTGTATTAAATAATTTTCAAATGATTTTACTTTTGTTTTCCTCATAACCCATTAAAATGCTTACTTTATGTTTTTAACTTATGTCTCTACTTTTATATGATACATTGGTCTGGGTGTGTAGTGGGCATGTATAAATATATATACAGTGCATCCGGAAAGTATTCACAGCGCATCACTTTTTCCACATTTTGTTGTTACAGCCTTATTCCAAAATGGATTAAATTCATTTTTTTCCTCAGAATTCTACACACAACACCCCATAATGACAACGTGAAAAAAGTTTACTTGAGATTTTTGCAAATTTACTAAAAAATAAAAAAAATTGAGAAATCATATGTACATAAGTATTCACAGCCTTTGCCATGAAGCTCAAAATTGAGCTCAGGTGCATCCTGTGCCCCTGATCATCCTTGAGATGTTTCTGCAGCTTAATTGGAGTCCATCTGTGGTAAATTCAGTTGATTGGACAGGATTTGGAAAGGCACACACCTGTCTATATAAGGTCTCACAGTTGACAGTTCATGTCAGAGCACAAACCAAGCATGAAGTCAAAGGAATTGTCTGTAGACCTCCGAGACAGGATTGTCTCGAGGCACAAATCTGGGGAAGGTTACAGAAAAATTTCTGCTGCTTTGAAGGTCCCAATGAGCACAGTGGCCTCCATCATCCGTAAGTGGAAGAAGTTCAAAACCACCAGGACTTTTCCCACAGCTCCCCGGCCATCTAAACGGAGCGATCGGGGGAGAAGGGCCTTAGTCAGGGAGGTGACCAAGAACCCGATGGTCACTCTGTCAGAGCTCCAGAGGTCCTCTGTGGAGAGAGGAGAACCTTCCAGAAGGACAACCATCTCTGCAGCAATCCACCAATCAGGCCTGTATGGTAGAGTGGCCAGATGGAAGCCACTCCTTAGTAAAAGGCACATGGCAGCCCGCCTGGAGTTTGCCAAAAGGCACCTGAAGGACACTCAGACCATGAGAAACAAAATTCTCTGGTCTGATTAAACAAAGATTGATCTCTTTAGTGTAAATGCCAGGCGTCACTTTTGGAGGAAACCAAGCACCGCTCATCACCAGGCCAATACCATCCCTACAGTGAAGCATGGTGGTGGCAGCATCATGCTGTGGGGATGTTTTTCAGCGGCAGGAACTGGGAGACTAGTCAGGATAAAGGGAAAGATGACTACAGCAATGGACAGAGACATCCTGGATGAAAACCTGCTCCAGAGCGCTCTTGACCTCAGACTGGGGCGACGGTTCATCTTTCAGCAGGACAACGACCCTAAGCACACAGTCAAGATATCAAAGGAGTGGCTTCAGGACAACTCTGTGAATGTCCTTGAGTGGCCCAGCCGGAGCCCAGACTTGAATCTGATTGAACATCTCTGGAGAGATCTTAAAATGGCTGTGCACCGACGCTTCCCATCCAACCTGATGGAGCTTGAGAGGTGCTGCAAAGAGGAATGGGCGAGGAATGGGCGAAACTGGCCAAGGATAGGTGTGCCAAGCTTGTGGCATCATATTCAAAAAGACTTGAGACTGTAATTGCTGTCAAAGGTGCATCGACAAAGTATTGAGCAAAGGCTGTGAATACTTACATACATGTAATTTCTCTGTGATTTTATTTTTAATAAATTTGCAAAAATCTCAAGTAAATTTTTTTCACGTTGTCATTATGGGATGTTGTGTGTAGAATTCTGAGGAAAAAAATGAATTTAATCCATTTTGGAATAAGGCTGTAACATAACAAAATGTGGAAAAAAGTGATGCGCTGTGAATACTTTCTGAATGCACTGTATATAGTAATATGGAGAGAGATTTTAAGAGTGTCCTGTATTTCTAATTCTCTAATCCGGCAACCCTAATCATATGGGAAGACGAAACAGCTCTCTAGATCTAATCAGAAGATGAAGTCTAGCTGGGGCTGTTCAGAACGGATCTGTGAAATCTGTCTGAGGGAGACAGAGATGTGTTGGTCATGAGAGGAAGGTCAAAATATCATAGCTATGTTGAATCCAGTTTAATAATGAAAGGAAGGTGGGCACTTTTCTATTATCGTGACGCAAACCGCCCCGGTTGTTAAGTTTTGGATTTAAATTGATTAGACTGGCCTACCTCAGCCACAAATACTAAAAAAAAAAGAAAACCTAACAAATAACCTACTTTGTGATATAACAGACACACAAATTATCCTGAGCAACTGGACAGAAAGGTAAACTGAAAGAAAGGGCAGAATGTTAAGTTAAAGGCCTTCCTAAATAAACTAGATGAGTTTTAAGTTGTTTTTTTAAAAGAATGAATGGAGTCAGCTGATCTAATTAATTTAATGTCACCTCTGGGTGCCTAATCTTAAAAATGAAAATCCGATTTGCATCACGATAATAGAAACGTAGCGGAAGGTGGACCTTTTGAAAAAATCCACATGAAAGTGGAGCTCACAAGATTGCAAATCTGTAGGAGCAGCTGGCACACACACAACTCCTGAGCGGTCCGTTTGTAGTCCACGGCTCACATTGGTTGTATTTTACAGGTTTTTTTGTTTTTTTTTTTTTTTTTTGAGCTAATCTCATTCTTGTGGTTTAGCAAAATGTACTTTTTATGGAAATTCATTTTTTGCTTGCCTTATTAATTCAGTCATGCAGCTCAGATTGGACAAGAATAGCGAAAGAGTTGCTCAGAGACTGCTGTGTTATGTAAGGCTGTCAGTAGTGCTTGACCCGGCACTGAACTCCTTTCATTTCTAGGAAGGAAGAAAGAAAAGAGGAAAAAGGCGTTCTATTCATTGTAATGTCCTTTACAGTAATACGAGTTAGCTTGTGCTGGTCATGAGAGGAACTGTGTCACCCTCGAGTCAAAGCTCATTAAAACTGATGACGAGCCCCTGGCAGGACCAGTCGTTTGCTCTTGTGCCTACTGCCTTTGGCACTTACCACCACCCAACCAGCGCCGTCCAGCCTGGAGTGTTCCTTAATCGTAAGTTCAAATGCTCAATGTGACTCTTTATTTAATAATCTTTCAAAGGGTTTCCTACAGCCCGGTGTCTGGCAGCAAACAGCCCTGTCTGGATTTACTTGTCATTAAATATTAACTAAAAGCTCAGGCCCTCGGAGTAGACGCAGGCCTATAAAGTTAGCCTGCAGCAACACGCAGAGACGAGGATGATGCTCTTTTAATGAGGTGTAGAAGAGTGAAAGCATTTGCAGAACAGAAGAAGTCATTTGGTCCTGCAGTCTTAGCAAAAGACAGAATCTTCTCCGTATACTCCTCTCTAATTTTATTTCATACCACACTCTTCCCTCTGCTTGTGGGTTCAGCCTGATGGACTCTTTTTCTTTGTGTCTCGCTCTCTATACTCTTCTCCGCTGTGTGTTCCACTGCCTTTACCATTTGTTCTTTTTCCGTTTTATGCCCCATACCCTCTTACTGATTTATATTGTTCGTTTTGGTGCAACTCCATTGTACTGTACATCATCTACAGATGTTCTGCAGTGATTCCTAAATTTCTGGTTGCATCAAAAACAAAAGGTAGAAGGACTGTGAAAAGGAGTCAGAGGGCTTCGTCAGGTGATGCAGGGAGCATCTGACCTCTCCCACTCGGTTCACCCCTATTTATGTAGCAGGCTCACTCATTTCTGGGCCGCTTCACTAATTTTACAAAGCCCTGCTAACCCCCCATTGTGCCGTGTAGACACCTTTAGCAACCAGCCAGCCATTTGTTGAATTCAAATCACAGCACCTTTTGTAGCCGAGTCTGTACTCACCACCCCAAGTGTGCGCCTCCATTTGAAGAAAGACGAAACCCCGGGGCCGATGACCGTTCACGCAAGAGAAAGCAAACAAAACAGCAAACACAAGGCACCCTGGAATGGTTAAAAACAACATGAGGGTCAAATTTCCAAATGTGGGGAAGCCATGCAAGAAGCACCTTCATATCCCTGATTCTAACGCTCTCTCGGAAAAAGAGCCTTTGGCAGCTCCAGGAATGCTGTAACCTGCCATAAAGCCGCACCAACACCACATAAAGCTGAGTAAAGTGTGCCATACCACTAGCTGTGAGGACTCATTTCATGCCCGTATTGTGTATACTTCCCCCCCCCGTATTCCTTTCTGATGTGTATCAAGCGCGTATACTTTTCTCATTTCTTCCCGTCCCCCTATAGTCTTTTTTCCATTTGTATCTATCCTTTATCCCTGCCATTCTTTCTTAAACTCCGTGAAGTGCTTTGAGCATGGGAAAGGCGCTATATAAATAAAATGTATTATTATTTTATTTTTTTATACTCTTTTCTCTGTCGTGTCCAGCCCCCCAACTCACTCTTTATGTCCATCCCACTATAGTTCTTTTATTTGGTGATTAGTTTCTCCTTTCTCACTGTCCGCCCATAGCCTTTTCTCCTTTGTATCAAGCCGTCTCATTTCTTCATCATGTTGTTTTCTTCTTTATGTCTTTTTCTTTTGTCTGCCCCCCATTTCTGTGTCCATCCCTCTCTACTGTTTTCTTCCTTAAATCCATCCCCTATGTATTTTTTGTGTCCAGCTTCCCATACTCTTTTCTCCTTTCTTTGCCTCCCTCTTTCCTCTTTTGCATTCATCCCTTATGCTCTTTTCTTCATTGTGTGCACCCCCCCCCCCCATACCTATATTCTTTCTTTTCTTTTATGTCAAGCCCCCCTGTACTTTGTCATCTTATCTTTTTCCTTTTATTTCCATCCCCTATACTCACTTCTTTGTGTCCGGCCCCCATACTCTTTTCTTCTTTAACATCCATTCCCATATAATTCTTTTTTTTTTGTCTTTTCAGACCCTTTATTCTCTTTTCTCCTTCGTGTCAAGCCCCGCTAAACTCTTCCTATTTCTTCATTTTATTTTCCTCTGTATACCCTAATGTCTACATATTTTATTCTTTTCTATTGTAACAAAGGCGCTATATAGGCGCCTGATCCGACACAGACTCACACCGGAGGCACGTTAAAATAAACCAAAAGAACTTTTATTTTTCTTCGGCTGGGGGACATGTCTTCCCACACAGTCCCAAAACAGACCCCAAAAGGAAGTCACCACAACCCACTCTTCTTCCTCTACTACTCCTCCCAGGCAGCTTCGTCCTCCTCCTCCTCCTCAGGCTCCCTTTTTAGCCCACCCGGAAGTGCTTCAGGTGGTAGTTAACCTAAATTAGGCTGCACTTCCAAGTGTGGCTGCATTAGCGCCCACCCGGGCTCAGGAAGCCTTGCAGCTCCCCCTGGCGGTGGCCACGGAACCCAACAGGGATGAGCTCTGAAGTCTCATGCCTGTGGCCCCGATGCAACCCAGGGGGACTGCCACCAAGTGTTCCAGGGGACGTAGCGTGGATCCCAAGGCTCTGGTGTCAAAGGGGCGTCCAGGCCGTCCGCCCCACTATACTTCCCCTATGCTCATTTCTCTTTCTTTTTCTCCCTTCATTGCCTCCCTTTTTCTCTGTCATATCCATCCCCTTTGTTTTCCATCCTTCATATTTCACTGTATGTTTTGCTCCCTATACCCCTTAATCTCTCTTCTGCACTCCCTGTTAACATTTCCTGTTTTCTCTACTCCTTGCTGTTCATTTCCCTGCCCTCTTGTCTTATACAGCCCTGATATTCAGCTTTGTATGTGAGATTCCCCCTCTTTAGGGATAAACATCCATAGATCACAAGCCGAGTGCCCCCAACCTCTATATTTGACACCTTTACCGGCCTCCCTCCTTGACATAAACCAGGATTCATTGTGTCGCCACCTCAAAGCGCCCAGCAGTGTTATTTTTCTTCACTGCATCTTTTCAGTCCACCTTCACAATGTAATTATAGCAAAGAGACGTGTGGCTTTGAATTGTTGGTTTTGATCGGTTCAATGGGGGGGGGGGGGGAGACAACAGACCTTTGCTAGCCGTCTGAATAGAGTCGTCGTGCGGAATGTGCGCTCTGTGTTGTTCTCCTCTGTTGTTCTGCTTCTTCATCTGTTTGTTTTGTGGCTTCAGCCCCTCCTGTGTGATTGGTGCCTGACAGATCTGGCTGCTTCTGCTGGGCTGACGCATAAGTGCGCGGTGCCAAGACATCGCTAATTAATGGGTCATCTGTGGAGCCACGGCCTCGTGTGAAGATCCTCTGCAGGTGGTTTGTGTGCTTGGGCACACTTCACAGCTGGCACTGTGGATTTTTCTTGGCCATCCCATCTAAGGGTTTGTTATAAAATGTACTGAGACGTGGACTAGCAGGGCCCTTAAACATCCCAGATATCAACAGCCAGGCACATACTTCATGTCTGCAAAGTGGCTGTCAGTGCTGCTGGGGTAGGTAGGCTGGGAAGAAGCGCCCGTAGCCTTTCTCTTTTTGTTCTGCTATGGGGAAGGGCCTGGAGGCAGGAGAACAATGCAGGGGTTTTAACTGCTAAGCCTCTGCTTCTCCAGTCTTGGGCTTTATAGTCCATCCTCTGGCCTGGCGACTGCAGCCCTTGGCCACCTTTTCTGTGACTCGTGACAGAGAGGACCCAGAGGCTCAGTGTGTGGGAGGCTGTGATCGCTCTCCTTTTCTTTTTTCAAACCCCCCACCACCACCACCACCACCACTGTGTGTGTTGTCGGTGGCAGCACCAAAGATGAAAGGGGTTAGAAGTGCTGGAGATTAAGCGGATTACGCGTGAAAGCGCTGTAATCCATCATTTGAAGTGTCGCTGCAATTGGGAAGAAATATTAGTGACTGGCAAGAGGCTAAGTGCCTCAGAGGGCTGCAGAGAGCTCGGGAGCACAGGGCCCACGTCACCGGTGACATCCAAATGGCTGCCCCGTTTAAGCACACAGGAAATGATTACAAGTGAAGAATGGCAGACAGGGGGGGGGGGGGGACAACACCACGAGTTGTTGGTTTTTTTTTTCAGTATTCGCTCATGTAACGCCCTGCTGCACGTGGAACACGTGCTGCTCCACATTTGAAATGTAAACCAGGCACTTCGGGGCCATTGCAAGTGACAGCAGGTGAGACCTGTTAGTGTGCGTCTGTGTGCCACTTTGCCACTTTGGTCATGGCTGCTGTGATCTGCCTTTCTTTTTTTTATTTCTATGTCAGTTTCTTTTTGAGAGAGTTGGAATTTTTTTTTAATATTATGCCTCGGCACCATCTTTGTTTTGTTCAGGGTTGCCACTGTGCCATGACTCCCAGTTGACAGGTGGAGGTGATCGTGGAGCTCACAGTATCTGACAACGTACAGGCAATAGGTTACAAGGCTGGCACTGGCCACCATTTCACATCTGAGTCTGCAGATACATCCCGGTGTTCGCTGGCAAATCTTTTGGTGAATCCTGCCTGGCTTTATAACTGTGTTCTTGTCATTTAGGTACCTCGATTTTTGTTTAGTGATTAAAACTTAACGACAGACCTGCATGACTTTTGGGTTTGACTTTGTTGCGTTCTTTGTTTGTGTTCCTCCTGATCCTTATCATTGAAAACTCTTAGTGTCTCACTCCGAGTCAGGACAATGGGCATACATCGTCACACATGCGCATCAGTGGGTTACTGTCCGGGTTCATCACAGGTGAGGGCTACCATGCCAGGGCACTTGGGGGTGCTGTCGCTTATGGTATCGTCTCTTTTTACACCCACATGTCCAAGACGATGCCCAATGAGGGCAACTGACTCTGCCCCTTCTGGTGCGTGGACTGAAAGACGGAGAAGCCCCCCAAAGTTGGCTACTCAGACAGAGCACCAACCTGAGTCTTGAGTGCACTTTTTATTCTGGAGGCCTTACAGCGTGATCATTATTTTATTTGGTTTGCGCCACCATGCTCTTGTTTATTTTGTTGCCTTGCCAACACCATTATTAAAAGGGGTGACCTGCTTGGCCCCCAACTTGAAGAATTCCCTCACTCATCCACATGTTTCTGTCATGAGTGAGAATGTGTTTCTGTGCAGTTGGTCATTTGAATGATTATTTGTGTAAGCAGACGAGTAAAGATGTGGCACTTTGTGTCTGACTGTTGTGTGAAGTGTTCAGGAATGGATGTCAATCTGCGAATAGTTTGTGTGCTCAGCTATAGGAGGAAGTGTGTACGTCTCTCTGGGATTGTTTCATTGCGTGTGTTCACATGTTCCAATAAAGTTTACCGCCACTCGTACACGGCCAGTGAAATTCTTAGCTGCATGTCTCCTCCGAATAGCTGACAATGACACAGTAGCGACACAAAAGTCACACACAAGCATGCAGCAGATCTGTACAGTATCTGTATATCCAGTGTAAAGCTGCTAGAGCCTCGCGTGAAGACCACCGCACCTTTTTCTATAAGACTTTGCAGTTATTTCTGGTATAGTCTAACTTTGAATGTTGGGTAGTAGATTTTTTTTTTCTTTTTCTTTCATATACTAGGGGGCTCTGCCCGCTGCTCACTTCACTCGCCAACCCCCGGGTGGGCACTACACGCTAGCCATTTCATGGTTCTGCCACTCGCGTACGGGGATGCGGTTATACAATTTAAACAGATTATTATTTTCATGGGAATTGTTACATATGCATAACAGAACTATTTTACATTACAGTGAGTAATTAAACATATTAAAAAATAGTAAAACGTAATAAATTGAAAGAAAATGATGTTGCTTTAGTGGTATTCGTTGCGTAATATGTTTTCATTCTGCTTGGCTTTGAAATTAACACGCTTATACTTTTTAAACTTACACTTTTACTGTAAAACTTCAGTAAAAACAATATTTTGAATTAACTTTTCGTCAATATCACATTGAATTTTGATTCTGTGTTTGGACTTTCATCATGACAACGCAACGTATAACTGCCCGTGAGTGAATTTTGTTTCTTTCCCTCTATTAAATAAAATGACTTTTTCTAATGTTTGTCACTGAGATTTGTTAATTGTCTTTGCAAAAGCTATTATGACGGGAAACTGTAAACGTTTTAATACAAATGGCATATCAAGATCTCCTTTGGTGTCTCATATTATCTGCGGAATATGTACTACATTACCTTTCTTGGATACGTCCTTCTTTGGAAGTGAAGGTTTGTGATACGGTTTGCATATTTGTAGTTGGAGATCCACAAAGGGAGAATCACGTATCAACAAGTGGTTTTTATTCCTGAGCTTTCAGCTCCTGCCAGGAGCCGTCATCAGAGGATAATGATTAGACATACGTCCTTCTTTCTACAGCAATTCAGCCGGTGAAAGACCAGACGGTGTTAACGGTTGTAGATATTCTTCGTGATATTAAGTTGATGTTTTCATGTTCCGCACCATCACCACCAGCTGCTTCAGCATAGTCTATTGATACGCATTTTAACCAATTTGCCATGTTAGGATCGTCATTTTTCATGTTAATTCGTTTGACTTCGTTTCTCGGTGCTAGAATTGGCCGTGTACTCATTTCATCTGTTGACAACCCTTCGGGATGAAATTCTTCGTTAAGATTTGGACATAATACGTCTTCTTTAATTGGGAACTTAAAGTGAAGAAAACGTAAAAATTTGTAAGAGCTGAGAGAGCAGGAACTGTGTCTGACAAAATCATTCACACAAATGAGAGGTGAGAGGACTGTCGTTGAAAATGGCTGAGAGGAGGGCGGCACTAGAAAAAAATCTCTTGCCAATAGTCTCGTCTCAAGATTTTCTTTTATAATAGAGAGAAACATCTAGGGAAAAAAAACAGACAATCTGACTAAAAAGTTGCCATTATCCGCTAAATAAATACTAAGTTAATAGCACTACATAGCCACTAGATGGCAGCAACAAGTTAATAAGGTGCCTTACTGAAATTGCTCCAAAGGAACATGGCACTGATCTTCTCGTATGTCTTATAAGCCAGAGTGCCTGATGAAGACAGGTAATAGAATAATTACAAAAAGATTTGCTACGTCTTGGCTTGTCCTCTGTGTTCACATGTATGGCCCTCTCTTCACCACAGCTGCGTCTCTCAAGCGCGTTCCTGTAAAGCCTGCTTCTCGGACTCTTAACATTTTTCAGGGAGACTGAATTGGATGAAACACCTGCTTACACTCGGCCCATCTCTTCTATTGGAGGGCCTGGCAGCAGCGCAGCAGTTTTAACCGTAAAGCGTATCTGTTTTTGAACTGCAGTGCAGGTGTCATCAGGGGACAAAGCTGTTGAGTGTGATTCATTGCTTAGCGGCCTGCTGGCACCCATGGGGGTCTCCAGTCCCCCAAACCCTTCAATCATAGATTGTGTGAAATTTCCTTGCAGCGCTTGGTGCGCTTCACGGTATACACCGACTCTAGGATCATCGAGTGTCTAATTGGGGACACATGTACAAGATTATTGAGATTTGTAAAGGTAAATTGCTCAATTTATATTTACATTTTGGACATCTTGCCTGAAGAAGGGGCCCGAGTTGCCTCGAAAGCTTGCATATTGTAATCTCTTTAGTTAGCCAATAAAAGGTGTCATTTTGTTTGGCTTTTCTCTACATCCATAGAGTTAAAAGCTTATCTTTCTGAGTTCAAAAATTAGAAATTTGACTTCTTCCTCTTCAAATGTGATATTACTTTTGTCGGGAGTGCAAACATAAATCAGATATGTTCTAGTTGTAAAAGCCAATCTTAGAAAGTTAATGCAAATGTTAAATTCACCTAAGTGTCTGCTTCGTCTCAATAGAATATCTAGATTATGGTATAGTCTTTTACCCCCTGCAAGTTCACATGTAATGGACCTTCCTTAGCTCTATCTGTTGTGATAAAGGCGCTATATGAGCACTGACCCGACACAGACAGACGCGGGAGGCACACGTATAAAAACAAATGAACTTTTATTGTCTTCCCCGTTTTCCGCAGGCATAGCACAGTCCCACAAACACAAAAGCGACAAGCACAAATAAATTCTCCTTTTCTTCACCCCAAACTCTGGCTCTCGGAGTAACGACTGCTGGCTCCTTCTATAACACCCCCAGAAGTGCTCCAGCTGCTCGTTGACCTACTTCTGGGTGTGGCAGAAAACCCGCCCAAACCCCCTGGCGCCACCCTCGGATCCCAACAGGGCTGTAACCAACTCCAACTCCCATGAAGCCCTGCGGGAGTCCGAGGCACCGCTGCCATCCAGCGACCCGGGGAAGGTATTGTGCAGCCCATGTCTGTTCCCCTGGACCACATACAGAAGGGGCGTCCTGGCCGGTGCCCATCGTCACACTGTATGAGAGTGTTAAGTAAGCCAGTTAAGAGAGACTCCCACTGCTAGCATGGCCTGTTAGATTAGTTTATTAACAGGGCACTGGCCTACAGTTTTCTGAACGCCCTTACTGTTCCACACATAATACGACTGTATGATCAAACTCAGAGAAAAATTAATTCAAGACAAATAAGCCTTAAAAAGAACTTTCTTTAAACAAGAACCTTTTTTTTCATTGTAATATTTTTTTTTTCTCTATTTTTATGTGAACTGTTACTTTGAGTTGTACTAAAACTTTTAAAAAGAAGATATTTGGATTGTGGATTTATCTGAAAACACACCACACTGTTGCCTAAAGTGTTCTATGAAGTGGGTGGTGCAGCGGGTAGCGCTGCTGCCTCACAATAAAGAGACCCGGGTTCGCTTCCCTGCGTGGAGTTTGCATTTTCTCCCCGTGTCTGCGTGGGTTTCCTCCCACAGTCCAAAGGCATGCAGGTTAGGTGGACTGGTGATTCTAAATTGTTCCTAGTGTGTGTGCCCTGTGGTGGGCTGGCACCCTGCCCGGGGTTTGTTTCAACAACAACAACATTTATTTATATAGCACATATTCATACAAACAGTAGCTCAAAGTGCTTTACATAATAAAGAATAGAAAAATAAACACAATATGAAAACAAAATAAATCAGCATTAACATCGAATAAGAGTAAGGTCCAATGGCCAGGGGGGACAGAAAAA
The DNA here is from genome assembly GCA_026402145.1 of Polypterus bichir lapradei. Lineage (NCBI taxonomy): Eukaryota > Metazoa > Chordata > Cladistia > Polypteriformes > Polypteridae > Polypterus > Polypterus bichir. The sequence continues at coordinate 24,952,358 of JANRMT010062846.1, read as the reverse complement.
ACAAAATAAAAACTCCAGACGGCTGGAGAAAAAAAAATAAAATCTGTAGGGATTCCAGACCATGAGACCGCCCAGTCCCCACTGGGCATTCTACCTAACATAAATGAAACAGTCCTCTTTGGATTTAGGGTTCTCACGGAAAGGCTTGATGATGATGGTCACGTAGAATTCTGCCTTTTAGTCCATCCATCATTGTTGGAGCATCATGAAGCTTTGAGTAGGTGGAGGTGGTGCAGGCCACCACCACAAAGAAACCGGAAAAAGAAACAGAAAAGAGAGTAGGGGTCAGTACGGATTGTAGAGCTACCCTGAATAGTTATTATGAGGAAATTGAACATATAGAGTATCAGGATTAAGTTAAATTAAGTTAAATTGAAGTTATAGAAAGGCCATGTTAAAGTAATATGTTTTCAGCAGTGTTTTAAACTGCTCCACTGTATTAGCCTGGCGAATTCCTATTGGCAGGCTATTCCAGATTTTAGGTGCATAGCAGCAGAAGGCCGCCTCACCACTTCTTTTAAGTTTTGTTCTTGGAATTCTAAGGAGACACTCATTTGAGGATCTGAGGTTACGATTTGGAATATAAGGTGTCAGACACTCCGATATATAAGAAGGGGCGAGATTATTTAAGGCTAGAATTACCAGAGCCTACGAAAAAACTCGTAGATCCGTCCCACCTTAAATCGCTTCTTAAAACCGCTCTCACCTCTCCGCCAGCCTCCTTTGTCCTGTAAATGTGCCGATAAAAACAAACTGTAAGCTGCCGGCTATTCCATCCCCCCACCGACTCAAAACGTGCACGAACTTCTCCGAGCTCATGCCTCGATTATCTGGGAGTAAAGTGGAGTTTTAGAGTGGAAATAAATGATTGTTATTTGGAACACACGCATTTAATGCGTGTTCCGTTTCTACAGTAATTTGTGTAAACACAATGTTAAAACAGAAACTTTTTCATATTTTAGTAATAAATGTCACAAAATGTAAACATAAACTATAAAATGTGTGAATCCTGACAGCCAAAGAGCAAATACACTTTCATAAAAGGTTCAGGATTTTTACAACAGCTTCCGTGGTGTACTGGTAAGATTTTGTCACTTAGAAAGCAGCAGACTTGCTGTACTTCAACAGATCCGAGTTCGAGTCTCCGCTAAGGAGAAACTTGATTTATTTTTAACCTTCGCCGTTCTGCCTGCCTGAACTCCCTGTCTATCTATATAGTAATAACAGTCATTTTATTATTATATAGGAGCTTCCCTGTCTGCCTATCATATAGTGCCTTTCCTTCCTACCTATCTATATATCTATCCCCTTAGCTGTTTTTATATATCTATTATACAATGCCTACCCTGTTTATTTATATATCTAGTGCCTTCTCTGCCTGTCTGTCTGTTTGATTGCATATAGCGCTGAACTTACTGCTCTGTACTATTCTGTCTTCTGCATGTCCTGGAGTACAAAAGAAACACCACCATACAGCAACATGTGCGAACTGGCAAGATCGGGGAAAAAACACGCGGTCACTGATTACAAACCGCAAGATGAATGAAAGAGACAATATATGTAAAAACATCATCGCACTAATGCAATATTATTTGAAAACAAACAGCGTCAGATCGGGTTTGAAAATAATATTGCATGTACTGTGCGTTGAAAGTGCTGCACTGAATAAGCAGACTCCTTCTGTAACAGCGTCAGCGTGTATTCAAACCCGATCTGACGCTCTTCTTTTTCAAATAATATTGCATGTATTAAACTATTTTAGAATAAAAACATACATTTGATTTAAGTCAGTCTGTAAGAGCCAGTGTAAATGCATGATAATTATAAAGGTTAGCTTTTTTTTTTTAATTCAGTTCCATTCTCTCAGTCGCGTCCACGACACCCCC
>JANRMT010062846.1:24868613-24917662 GCA_026402145.1 Polypterus bichir lapradei | reverse complement strand
TGAAAACACACCACACTGTTGCCTAAAGTGTTCTATGAAGTGGGTGGCGCAGCGGGTAGCGCTGCTGCCTCACAATAAAGAGACCCGGGTTCGCTTCCCTGCGTGGAGTTTGCATGTTCTCCCCGTGTCTGCGTGGGTTTCCTCCCACAGTCCAAAGGCATGCAGGTTAGGTGGACTGGTGATTCTAAATTGTTCCTAGTGTGTGTGCCCTGTGGTGGGCTGGCACCCTGCCTGGGGTTTGTTTCCTGCCTTGTGCCCTGTGTTGGCTGGGATTGGCTACAGTAGACCCCCGTGACCCTGTAGTTAGGATATAGCAGGTTGAATAATGACTGACTGTTCTATGAAGTAAACTAAAAGCTGCAGAAGTTTTGGTAGTTTTGGACAAGCGTAGCTGCAGTAGGGGTGTGGGGCATGAAAAAGGTTGGGAACCCCTGGTATAAGCAATTATGTTTTTCTGTGGGCTTTCACTTGCACGTGTGCACATGTATGTCTGTGTGCCTGTGCACAAGTACCATGATGTGACTGTGCCAGATAGTCAGGTTTTGCACATGTGTGAATGTAGTTCTGTATTTCTACGTATACGTATGTGAGCATTAGTGCATTGTGGAAAGAGAACACGTGGACCTCAAAGGAGGGTTGGGGGGTCCCACTGAATAACCACAGATTTGGGCTTGAGAAATGTAAGGAAAAAGTGCCGGTCAACACCAGTCTGTGCTCCAGCAGATGTCGAGGGCACTCTGTGGGAGGGAGGGGTTTATAAAGCAGCATACTGGAAGGGGTGTGGTTAGAGGCGGGGCTGCTGCTCTTGTTCTTTTGGGTCGGCTTCTCCATCTCTGAGGGTGAAAATATTGTTAGGCATCCAAAATCCTTCCCCTGTCAAGGCAGTGTCTGAGAGTGGCCTGCTACACCCATGTACGTGACGACGTGTATTCATTTGTCTGTGTACATGTTACAGAAAGCCTGTCTCATGATCCGGTGTTTGTTTTAATGTTGTTGTTGGGGGGGGATTGGAGAGCAAGGAATTTAATGGTTACATCTGTTTTCCAATTGGTTGCATTTTTAACATTGTTAAAAATAAAGCAAGTTACCGCTGTGGTGCCGTTTTGTTATTCTGGCAGGGGACAAGATTATTAGGAAGTTGTTCTGCGCTTAGGCAGGACGGCTCCGAGCCGGTGACCCGTGACGTCATTACCACGGTTCTCTAAAAGGTCAGCATTGCGCACATCCCTAGCGCAGGTTTCTTTGCTTTATCATTTTTTTATTTATTTATTTATTTTTACTGGCTTTTGAGTTTCTCGCTAGGGCCCTCCAAGTGTGATTTTTGGCTTCACGCCCCAAGTTTGATTTTCTTGATCTCCCGGTTGTGATGTTAACTCGTTTCTATGTTGTCTTCCCTTTTAGCGGATTCCACTCTTCACTCAGGCTGCTGCCGTTCAGCGCAGTCAGTGCATTGCGTGCGTCGTTGTGTGGAGTTTTTATGCACATTAGTGGACAGTAACGTGTTTGCGGGGGTACACTTGTGTATTTGTGCATATGTGGAGTGCGTGTACGGCTCTGATTATGCGTGTCTTTGTGCCCATATACATGAGTGAGTGTGTGTGTGTGCTCTCGTGTTCACGCCGCTAAAGTGGCATGCAGGTGGGGGGTGGGGGTTCCCGCCTGCGATCTGCTGCATCGAATTTCGCTTGTGACAAATCCAATAAAGACAATTGACAATTCAGTCACGGGCTAATGGCCTTTTAATTCTGCTGCTCTCTGCTGTGGTCCCAGCTGTGCGGCAGCCTCTTCACGCTGCTTGGCGGTCTTCCTGCCTTCCACCTGTGCCTGGTTTCATGCCTACCCATCATTATTTTTGACACACACACAAAGGCTGGCCTTTTCTTAGCCCTGCTGCACTCTAAATATTTTCTAGACGAAGAGAAAGAAAAAAAGAAAAACGTGTGGCAGTGGCTAAACTGTGAAAGACATAAGAGGAGCAGGCTGCAATCCAGGAAATGAAGAGTAGGGGAGGCCTGCTCATGGAGCCAGTTATACTCTTAATGACGTAGATGCTAATTTGCCCCCCCATTCGATACAGGAAGGGGCAAAGAAAAAAAAACAAAAAACTGGCAGGCAGCACAGGGACACCCTACTGGGTTCTCAGTAATATGCCAGCAGACAAGGAGCTGGTACAAATGAGCACCAATATGCCAGAAGGAATACACAGTGGACCTGATGAGGCGCATGAGCTCTGGGGGCACAGAAGATGGAGCCATGTGTGTTCTGCTCAGGTCTTGCTGTGGTTTACAAACAACGTTCCCTTTGAAAGGTAAAAGCATGGAAGTAGCGGCGATGTGCCTTAGGTACCCTTTTTAAGTCAGTACTGGAGTTGTCACCTGCCTGGTGTCTCTATTAGGAGCCTGGTAACGGCTGCCCAGTTTAGCTTTTGTGTTTTTTCTTTCCAGTACAGGATTGGCCAACTGTACATGATCAGCAAGCACAGCCATGAGCAGAGCGACCGTGGAGAAGGCGTAGAGGTGGTCCAGAATGAGCCATACGAGGATCCAGACCACGGTCATGGACAATTCACCGAGAAGCGTGTCTACCTTAACAGGTAAGAGTCAGTAAGTGGTAGACCACCCTGGAAAATGTGAGGGACCTCGATTTCACCACCCACAGGGGCACCAAATAAATGTAGGAAATTGTGCAATGATGTTGGGTGAAGACTGGATTGACTGATGTTAACCAATCTGTTAATTATTATCTAATTTAGACTTTGGCAATGCCAGTAATTATTTAAATAATTGGGTAAAGCTCCTTTACCTTTCTCTGTGGAATGGGTTAGACTTGTATCAAGGTAACTACAGCATACTCGTTTTCAGAAGTATAATGATTCAGTTTATTGATAAGCACAAGGATTATAGCAGCATGATAAGGTGGCATTCATATTGACATAGAAGGACATGAGGCAGACGAGATGGACAAGCGTAACGCAGAAGAAGCTGGCTGTTTACTAATAAACAGTTTTCGATACCCGGTCTTTAAGGGTAATGTCAGATGTTGTGTGCTGTTGCATTTTGCTGTTGCCCTGCTTTCAAATGGAGGACACTTTTGGCATTAAAGTGCACTCCTGGTTTTTGCTACATGGTCCTTTAAACGTGCTGTAGTGTGCTGCTGACTTCCTCAGCTCGCTCTTAGGTTCTTTGCTGTGTCCTCCACAAACTAACTGGGAAAGTGTTACTCTTCCCTTCCTGAAGTAATGCAGCGTCTCGGGCTGAGTCGCTGGCACAGAGCTTGGCATGGTAGAGTGGATCTTAAAGCTATTTCAGGGCATCCGTCTCCAAGGCTATATGAAGATTAGCTTCCAGGCCAAAGAAAGCATGTGAGCTTTTTGCTGTTTAGATAGTGGGTGACTTCTCACCCCAAAGAGTGTGACCCGCTGGTGTTCAGCTCCCCAAAAGAGAATGAAGGACCAGCGAACCTCTGATGAGCGGATCAAGGTCTTTTCCAGTTACAGATCCTAGGCCTGCTTGTTTTGTCTATCACATCTAGCCAAAGTTCAGTTTGCAGTGACAAGCCTAAAATGGGTGTCGATTTGGGTGAATGAGCCTCTGCAGAGGTGCCAGCTCAACACTGATATACACCTTTATTATCAGATGAAGTACAGAGCTGACCAAAGTGTTGGCAGAGCTGCAGTTCAGCCATTTAATGTCCTCTCTGGAATGCAGGTCGTGAAGGGAGCACATCGCTGCTAAATCTGCCATCTTAACAGGCCTTGTGTGCCACTAAAAGTTTAGGAAAGTAGGCAATGCCCACTTTGAGCGACACTCACCCCACTGTGATTGGGCACGAATATGTGCCACTGGCATTCTCCAGCTTGGAGGCTAACATACCCCCGTCATGAACTGGCAAAGGCCGCTGGAAGTCTTACGCCCCTCTTTATCCCACCCATGGCCCAGTAGTCGCCAAGACCGTTATCCTCTCATGTTTTTATATGGTGCCCAGAAGAGCTTTCAGTCCCCTAAACATACCGTGAACACATGCCATACAGTGCACACTGCCATTTGTCATCTCGCCTGCAGCAACAAAACCACATCCCGTGGAAACAAAAGCGCACAGCCTTGTGTCATCGAGTGTCTCGCCGCACACCCTTGTCTGTCGTCTCTCCATCGTATGTCGATTCTAGCAGCAGTTTACAGATGGCACCTTGTCACTGTTGTATGGGTTCTTTTATTACCTAGTTTATGGAAAACTACAGTAACAACACAGCAGGTCAAAACAGACCTCTAGGATAGGCGACCGGACACTGGTAGACTGCAATGGGCGTGAACTGGGAGACATTATGACTTGTCTTTGAGGAGCACCAGGGGTTCAGGATTTCATGTGCTGAACATTTGCAGCCCACAGGGTTTGTGAGCCTAAGTGTAATGATGATGATGAGGATGAGTCTGGATCTAGGAGAGGGTCTTATAATTTATAGACTACCAGCTCCTCAATATCTGTGAATATGGGCAGCGGTGGCAAAACCTCAACACAGAGCCCAGCGCTGTCTGTTACAGCAAAAAAGATTTAGCCAAAAGCACAGTCAGGATTAGACGTGGTCATGGAGCTCAGCAGGAGCACTGCTCTTTGCATGGCTGCTGCAATTCAGCAAACACTAATCAATCCGGAAATAAATTAGAAAGCCCCGATATTTATTTGTGGCTGACCTTTTACTATAGAGCAGTATTAACAAAAGAGTCAATATTAATCAAAATTGAGTTAAATCTTGTCAGGCCTGCCAAGTACCAATCAGCGCTGGTCACCTGCAGCTGAAAACCATTCCAGCTCAGCGGCCATTTGTTATGGCATGTTGTGGTTTGTGCCTCTCTTACTCCCTCTTTTGGCGCTTCTCGGTACTGCTTGTATTTGAAAATTTGAAATCCATCCTTGCCACTTTGGAATGGTGCCCTGCTTAAATTGTGCCCACTGCTGCTGGAATAAACTGTGGCTCTCACAGTGGATTAAGTGGGCTCAGTATATTGATGAATGGATTTGTTAGGCAGATCCCTGAAACTGTCTGTAATAAACTTGAGATAAGACAGATTTACAGTATATAAATAAACAGTACCATGTTAGACAATATGCAAGGCACTGTATAATAAATATGAAAGGCACTATATAAAGATAGATAGATGTGAAAAGTAGGATAGATAGATAGATGTGAAAAGTTGGGCAGCACAGTGGCACAATGATGGTGGTGGTGCTGCCTTGCAGTAAGGTGACCAGGGTTTGACCAAATGTCCTCCCTATGTGGAGATTGCATGTTCTGCCAGTGTCAGTGAAACTGGCAGTTCTAAATTGGCCCTAGTGTGTGCTTGGTGTGTGTTTGTTTGTTTGCCTTGCAAAGGACTGGCACCCAGTCCAGGGTTTGTTCCCGCCTTGCCCCCTCTGCATGCTGGGGTAGGTTCCCGCCCCTCCTACAACCAACCTGGTATGGATTAAGCAGGTTAGAAAATTACATAACATAATATGAAAAGTGCCTTAAAGAGAGTTAGACTTGAAAAGTGCTCTGATACATCGTCAGATATCAAATAGATGTGAAAGGTGCTATGAATAGATACAATGAAAGTTGCTATAGATAGATAGATTTATAGCTAGATGGAAAGATGTGAAAGGTACAATAAAGGAAGATAGGTAGATATGGAAGGCACAATAAAAATAACTGAAATGAAACTCTAGATAGATAAACATGAAAGGCACTCTAGCGATAGATGGGTGACACAGTGGTGCCACCTTGACATGGTTCAATGCCCATAGTCGGTAGTTTGTCCTTGTAGACTGTGCATATTCACCTACTGTCTGCCTAGAATTTTCCTCCTGATAATCCTATGGCATGTATGGTAGGTGTGCCAGTGTGTGTGTGTGTACCCTGTGATAGACTGGCCCCCTGTCTATGGTCGTTTCCCGTTGTGTATCCAGCTCTTTCTGGATAGGCATCAGTCACCGAGACCCTGCATTGCATTCAGAGGGTTTGAGAATGCACAGTGTGTTTGCACTGACGTATGTACATTAGATAAATATGTAAGAATCTATATTTGGTTTAAAAGACAGGTGGATTGAGGACCTCAGAGGGAAGTCCTTTGCTAGATTTCATTTGAAATGTTAATGAGCAGCCGCCTGAATGACTCAGACACGGTTCAACGCTTTCAGTACAAAGAGCTCCCACAGTCCTCAGGGTTGCTTGGCTGCTCATAGACTTCCTGATGAAGCCTGGCATGGAGCACAGGGTCGAGGTGTGTGTGTGTGTGTGTGTGTGTGCGTGTGTGTGTGTGTGCAGCAGCTTTGTATTTTTGAGAATAACTGATTGACAGGCATTTCTGAGCTAGGATATTTCTTCAAACTTCAGTGCCCAAATTGTTTTATCCTGTCAGGAATTCCGAATGTGATTAGAGCGAGGTGCTGCCTGCTGCCATTGTTCTTCTGCAGCACAGAAACAATGTGAGCTCTTATAATCACTGCATGGCGCAACAGGCCAAATGTGTGTGCATTGCTCTGTGAAGAATATACAGTATATAGAGACCTACCAAGCCTTGTTGGGTTCCTTTTGTCAGGAAGCAGTACATCGGTAATTCAGAGAGAGATGACGTCTTTGTCTTACACCACCTCAATGGTTTAGCAGATAACTGCTTCTTAGCCCATGGCCTTTGCTTTATTTTTCAGCCCTACCAGTTTCAGTGTGGAGGTGTTTTCCGTTTCCATCTGGTTCTCTTAGTTTTTCACTCTTATTTGGCCTGGTCATGCAAATGACTGACATCCCATCTTGAGCTGGTTACCGGCCTTACAGTCTATGTTGCCATAAAAAGCTCTGAGCAACTCAGCCCAGTCCTCTGGTAGGATAAGCAGGTTCATAAAAACAGATGAGCGACTGATTAAACAATTAAAGAGGGTGGCATAATGGGCAGTGCTGATGTCTCACAATTCCAGGATCGGACTCTCTAGTGAGTAAAATGAGGTCAGGAAATGGAAGGATGGCCAAAAATGTGTAAAGCTGCCAGAATGTTCCTTGTGTCGCCCTCCTTGGTATCACTGTATATCATCTTGTTTAGTGTGTGGTTTTATTCCTCATATTTTATGATATTGATTTTTTCATGTTTTCTCATTGTGCATTTCCATTGGCACTCTCAAGGAAAGTAAGACATTGTTCTCATTCCCATGCTCGTCCGTCCTAAATGGTTTACAACATCCACACCCCAATCCAAAACGTCTGAAATACACTTAGCAGCAGTATCCTCTAGTATGCCCACTCTCATGCCCCTCCATATGTTTCTTGTTTTTTCTCCCTTTGCTTCCAAGTGGCTGACATTGTCTGTGCAAATGAAGATAAATCTGATGGCGGTGAGAAGTGCAGGATTGCCAATGTGTGCCAGTTTGCCCGCAATGCTTAAACCCTACTCAGATGCCGTTTACAGACAACATGCCAAGTTTGATTAATAGACACGTGTTTCATACTTGTCAATTGCCTAATAAGCAGATCAGTGATGCCATTTTCTAGATGCTCTTAATGGAGTGTTAAACACAGCTGATGCCAGTCCTGGAGCCTGGCCGGTAGCCCATTGAGTCTGGACCACCCAGTGCTGGAGCCAGTCCATTCACCCCACTGAGAGATGAGATGTGGTCCTGTTCCCTGCAGTGGTAATCATAACACGTTTCCTTTGTCTCCTCCAGCAAACTTCCCAGCTGGGCCCGGGCCGTGGTCCCCAAGATCTTCTACGTAACAGAGAAAGCGTGGAACTACTACCCCTACACAGTGACAGGTGAGTATGGTGAAACACAATTGGTCACCTAGTTGTGTGCAAGGAGCGAGTCAGAGTGATCTCTACAAGTGGCACATCCTAAATATTTATAATGCCTCTCTTTTTCTCCCCCTCCATGCCTGGACTACCCTGCTCCTTAACCTCGACCAGAGTACACTGTAAGTACCATGGCTTCTTGATGTACATGAGTTCTGATGTGGCATACTTTAGCATTGACTACTACACCTCTGCAGCTCAAAGGAGGTCCTCAAACACAAAGAGTGAGGCAGAATGCAGTGTGAGCTGCCCACAGGTAGCAAGAGCAGAAGGTGCCATGCTTGTGCGTCCTGCTAAGGGGGCAGTGCCTGTTTACATTCATTATCCAGCCATCCATCAGTTTTCTAAAACTACTTAATCAGAGAAGGGTCGTGGAGAAGCTGGACTCCTATCCCAGCAGACATTGGGGACAAGGCAGAAACATTCCCTGGACAGGACACCAGCCCACCACAGGGCACACACACATACAGTACACATAAGAGGCCAATTTAGCTTTGCCAGTTTGCCTAACCTGCATGCCTTATAATTAGTTAAAACATTGTTGACATTATTACTTACGTGAATAGCCAGTGTCCATTTTGGTGACTTGCTATCTGCGTTGTCTGTTAGTTGTCCATTCCCAGGGTTGACGTGACTTGTTTCCTGTTCACAAGCCAGGGGCGCTGTAGCTGACTTCCTTTTCATTATGTTCCTCAGATGAATAAGTGTGCCCAAAAGTTTCTTCTTGAAGTCCGCACTCTTTTGTTTTGTTCTTTTGCCTCCTGTCATCCCAGGCTTTATGTGTGGAACAAGAAGGCCACCCAGCACTGCTTGATTCCACCAGAGTGAGGCATGCTGAGGTACCCCTAGGGTTGAAGGTAGTTCCAGACTTACTAGACCTCTACCCCAAATGCAGAGGCCAATACAGACCCTTCCATGCCCCCATTATGTGAGAGGATTTGAGCAACCCACCCTCAACTGGTCATACCGGCAGCAGACCGTAACAGTGGACACTTGCCAGGTCCTGCTCCGGGGGGTTTTTTGACTCTTTGCTGACCTTTTCTTTTCTCATTTTTTTTCCTTTGCAGTGCTCCTTTTTGCCAAAGTTTTCCATTCACATAGAAACCAAGTACGAGGACAACAACGGAAGCAATGATCACGTGAGTTGGAAGCCATCTTGGTTTTTATTGTGATTATCTCTTGGCAGGGGGCGGCTGGCTGGTCCTCCAATAACAATAACAATAGCTTGTCATTCTCTAATTATTCTGTCTTTGTGACACTCAGCATTTCCTATTTTTGGTCAGCTGGTCATTATGGACGGTGTTATCTGGGTGCCTCTGGTAAAATCCCTGGACAGTGTTTCTGGTTGTTCCTGGTCACCGTCTGGCACATCCTACCTAGGTTCAGTCTCTGGAATATCCTATCTGGGTGTGGTTGGTATAATCTGAGTTGTCCTTTCTAAGTGACCACAAGACTGAGATTCTGTTTCATTGACCATACTGTCCCTTATGAGTACCACATGTCACTCTCTGAATATGATGACGTGTGGCTGTACACTCTGACCCATCCTGTTTTGGGGCAGCTGACCATTCTGATCATCTTATCTTGGCACCAGTGGCCATTCTGTGAACTGTCCTATCTTGGTGCGAGTCATCACTCTCTGAGTTGCCTATTTTGGTGCAGCTAATCACTCTGTATTTTCATATCTAGGGGCCATTGGTCACATCTTTGTCTGTCCTATCTGGGTTCGGTCAGGAATCTGGGCATTTATGGTCATTTCCTGAGCTGTCCTCTGCAACCTGCCACTTTATTTCACTCTCTGGACTTGTCATTCCTAGAACTTGCTGGTGTGTGGCTATACACTCACTGAATTGTCCTATTTTGGTGCAATTGGTCATTCTAATCATCTTATCTTGCTGCCACTTGTCACTCTGTAATCTGGGTGCAGCTACTCAATCTTTGAACTGCCCTATCTAGATGAGGCTAGTCCCTCTCTGAACTGGATTGCCTACTTGTGACTGGTCACTCTCACTCGCCACTCCACTCTTTGAGCTGTCCTTTGTCGTGCAGCTGGGCATTTTGTACCAACATATCTAGGTGCCAATGGTCAACCTCTGAACTATCCGACCTCGGTTCAGTCTCTAACATGTTGCCACTGTCTTATACGGTTTTAGCTTTAGCTGCCTTGATGCTAGCTGTCCTGCTTTTTGTGTAGCTGGTTATTGTCTGCCTTCTTATCTTGGTACCACTGGTCATTCACTAAACTTTCCTTATTGAGTGCGACTGGTCTTTTGCCAGACTATCGTCTCTTTCTACCACTGGCCACTCTGGACTGTCATTTTTGATTCAGCTACTTATCCTGTACTGTCTTCTGTAGGTGACACTGTCCTATTTTGGTGCAAGCAGTCATTCTGGATTGTTGTATTTGGGTGCCATTGGGCTGTTCTGGCTCCATTTTTGTTCCTCCAGGAGTTAATTCATATGCCTTGTATTTTGTTTCCTCCTTCTCTCCTTCTCTCCTGCATTTGTATTATTTTTTTTCTCTGCTTTTCTGCTATGATTTTTAACTTCAGTGCACAAAATATCTTATTGCCAGCCATTAATAATTTAGAGGACCATTAAAGAGCCACACAGGAGAGCACACTTTTATCTAACCACATCACCCAATCCTGTTTCTATGCAGCTTTTTCTCAGATCTGCTGCGCTCTCCATTGCAGGTAACATGGCAGCTGTTACTGTGTGGGTGCTCACTGTACCCCACAGTCCCTCTGGTATATATATACAGGGTGGTCCAGATCTAATTATGCAGATCCAGATCGTCTCGATGACTTTGATTTATGCAAGGACGATTCCAGTTCGGCGCAAAGACGATTCTTCATGTCGTCAGTTCGCACATTTCTCGATGGTCCGGGATTTTTTGGGCTATTTTCTATGTAATAAACTTAATAAGTTATAGCGTAATGAAAATTGCATAATTAGACCTGGACCACCCTATAGGTCCTGGCTGGACAAAGATACAGAAGGACGGACCAGTTCTTGATAGCTTAGCTTGTAGGAAACCAGGTGAGAAGAGAGGAGTCTATCAAAAGGGAGCTATGAGGGGCTCAGCTCAACTGATCAAGACTTGATGTCACATGCCACAGATCTGAGCCACACATAGCACTGATGGCCCTAGTCCTTCATCTGCAGTGCACACAGGGAGTGAGTTCACTTATATGTTCTAATAATTTCTGATTTGTTGTGATGGCATGTGTGGCGGGCAGCTGGGACGCCCCTATGATGAAAGGACCGGGGCAGAGGATATATCCAGGGCAATACCTCCCCCACAACATGACAGGGCAAATACCCCACCCCCGGATTACATTAGGGCTACTGGTTTGAAGGTTAGAAGCACAACCCTGTTGGGGCCTGTGGCCACCATCAGGGGGTGCCCGGACAGTTTCGGAGCCCTGGACTGCAGCACTTCTGCCACACCCGGAAGTGCTGAAGGAAGTGGATCGGAGATTACCTAAAAGAGGCCACCTCACTCCATTCGAAGAGCCTGAGTCGGGAGGCAGAACACAGAGCTTGCTGGGAGAGGAGGACAGGCGGGAGAGAAAGAGAGAAGGGACTGAGCCGTATTGCTGGGACTGTGTTATACTTGAGGGGGACAGGGAAGACGTTTTCCCACAAGGGAAGAAAGAAATAAAGCGTGTGGTGGTTTTGCACTTGCATGTCACTGTGCCTGTCTGTGTCCGGGTTTGGGGGGGCTGTACGGCCCCGATATATAACACTTGTTACATGTTACTCGGGCATGCAAGTAAAGGCCTATTCAGACTGGATTTGTCTTACAGGAGGAAGTGGGTAAAGTAATTATTACCAGAGGGCCTCTGTAACTTTAGTTGTGTCCAAATCATTCATGTCAGTGACCTTTTATGGAGTGTGTGTTCACGGCTCAGTAAAGATCACAGCACCTTTTAATTTCTTTAAAAAGTCCATAAAAAATAACCCCAGGTTCTGTCATTTAAGAAGTTCAGGTGGGTCCTCTGGTAATAACACCTTCACTACAGTGCTGTGTCCTGCCCTCGTGCTCATCATACTTTTTACTTTTACTTGAGTACATTTGTGAAGAAGAAACGCTACTCTTACTCCACTACATTGGGCAACACTCGACTCTCTGATCAGCACCTTAAACAGTTGTTGAGCAGCTTAACATGGAGTCTGCTGTGATAACAGATACAGTCGGCTCCAGAAATATTTGGGCAGTGACACAATTTTCATAATGTTGGCTCTGTACACCACACAATGGATCTGAAATGAAACAATCATTATGTGATTGATCTGTAGACTTTCAGTTTTAATTTAAGGAGGAGGAGAGAGGTAAGGAGCAGGCGCTGATACAGCGCATTGGCGCACCCACCACACGACAAACCAACTCAGGATCCAGATTAGGACCCGAGTGCAGCCTTGCAACAGGTGACACCTCGGTGCCACACAAGTTCAGATGGAGTGGAACAGTGGGAGGTTTGTTATAGTGGCTGGAGTGCCAATTCTGCCAGCAACCCCCAAGTTTTTCCCTGCAGGTTGGAGGGCCTACATGCAGGGATGGGTGCAGATAAACGTCACACCCAGGAAGGAGCAATTGCAGGTTAAGGGCCTTGCTCAAGGGCCAACAGAGCAGAGTCCCTTTTGGCATTTACGGGATTTGAACCGGCAACCTTCCGATTACCAGTGCAGATCCCTACCTCAGAGCCACTATTTAAGGGGTTTACCAAAAATATCATCGTATGAACCATTTAGGAATGACAGCCATTTTTATACATGGCCCCCATTTCTTGGGGCTCAAATGTATTTGGACAATTGCAATTGACTGAGCAGCTGTTCCATAGCCAGGTGTGAGCAGGTACCTCATTATTTCATTAACTATTAAGCAGGTAGAAGGTCTGGAGTTGATTCCAAGTGTGGAATTTGCATTTGGAAGCTGTCACTGTGAACTCTTAATATGAGGTCCAAAGAGTGTCCATGTAATTGAAAACAGGCCATCATTAGGCAGAGAATACAAAACAAACCCTTTAGAGAGATAACAGAAACACCAGGAGTGGTCAACGCAACCATCTGGTACACTCTTAAAGAGAAGGAACACATATGTGAGCTCAGCAACACCAGAAGGCCTGGACAACCATGGAAGACAACTGTGCTGGATGATCACAAAATTCTGTCTTTGGTGAATAAGAACCAATCCATGACATTTACCCAGAAGGTTGGCCTGTCATTGCTGAAGTCTACAATCAAGGGAAGAATTCATGAAAGTAAAGACGGGGGTTTACCACAAGGTGCGACTCACTGATAAGCCTCAAGCATTGGATGAACAGATTAGACTTTACCACAAAATATTTTCAAAAAAACAGTCCAGTTTTGGAAGTTTTTTTTTTTTGACAAATGAAATTAAGATCAATATGTACCAAAAGGATGGATGGAGAAGAACATGGAGAAGAGAAGGAACAGCTCTTGATCTTAAGCTTACCACAACATCTATGAAATATGGCAGAGGCAGTGTTATGGCATGGGGCAAGCGTGACTGCCAGTGGAAGAGGGTCACTGGTTGTTCATTGATGATATGACTGCTGGCTGAAGTAGCAGGATGAATTCTGAAGTATACAGGGCTGTACTGTCTGCTCAGATTCAGACAAATGCAGCAAAACTGATAGGACGACACATCACAGTACAGATGGACAATGAGCCAAAACATACTGTGACAGCAAACCAAGTGCTATTCAAGGCAAAGAAGTGGAATATTCTTCAGTGGCCTAGTCAATCAACTGACATCAACCCAATTGGACATGCTGACTTGCTGAAGACAAAACTGACAGCAGAAAGCCCAACAAACAAGTAGCACCTGAAAACAGCGGCAGTAAAGGCCTGGCAAAGGCTCAGCAGGGTGGAAGCCCACTTGGAGAAGGCCGTGGGTTCAGATTTCAGGCAGTCATTGACTGCAAATGACTTTCAACCAAGTATTGAAGATGATCATTATATTCATGATTATGTTAGTTTGTCCAGATATTTTTGAGCCCCTGAAAATGGGGCAGGGGGCATGTATAAAAATGTCGGTGTTTTCTAAATGGCTCATGTAATGTTTTTGTTAAACCCCTTCAATTAAAACTATAAGTCTACACTTCAATCACATCTTGATTGCTTCATTTCAAATCCTTTGTGGTGGTGCACAGCGCCAAAATTATTAAACTGCACCGCTGTCCAAATTAGGGTTAGGGTTAGGGACCTGACTGTGGCTTATATTAGTCACAGGTGTTTTTGATTGGACAGCTTTCCAGGCCTCAATTAGCTACACTTGACTTCCTGTGACACGCCATCTTGTGGCACTACAAAAATGAATCTTTGAAAGCCAGAAGGGTCTTTCAGAGTAGACTCTGTAGTAACATAACATGATGTTCTCAAACATGAGTCATGGGAGACCTGGGCAAAAGGCAATAAACACACCTGGACAAGGGTGCCAGTTTATCACAGGGTGCCTCTGTTTTAACCAACCTGGTCATTTCATACATGCTAAAAGAAGGTCATTTGCGTCACATGGCCCTGCAAACCCCTTGAGAAATGAAAGAGAAGGCCTTGCATGTTTCACTTGGCCGAGCTGGTCACTTCACTGTATTAGCCGAGCTAGCATGACCAAAGAACCTCCTTTACTCTGCGTCTATTGCATTCAGATTGAACAGCAACTGCTTGCAAACCAGCTGGTCAGATACTGAACTCAGTTTAGATGGTCTCTACTGTAGAGACCTGACCAGGTGGATCCCCACTTCCAAATTCTTATGTAGAATCTCAGAAGAATTAACAGTGGAAAGGAACAGCATGGGGTTCAGGAGCACTGTGGAGAGTGTGAGCTGGCAAGCAGAAGTATGCCAAACTTATTGTCACTGCTGCTGCGAGTGGGCGGCAGAACATTCAGTACCTGATTGCCTTAGGAGGGAACAGAAGACAAAGACGTCTTCACTTTCTTGACGTGATCTTTGTTGAGTCGCGGAGGCGGCCCTCTTTCCGCTTGATTTCCTGCACTTCAAGGCCTGCTAGACTTCCACACCCAGACAAAAGACAATGTCGTCTGTGACCTGAGCTTGCTCTTCGCTCTTGTCACGGGGTGGGGACCTGGTCTTAGTGCTCTGGACATCCTGTGTTTGCAAAACTGACTAACTTAAGCAATTTTCTCTCTGAGTCAGTGCCCAGGAAGGCAGTTTGTTGCAGGGCTTAAGTCTTTGGACTTTAAACTCTGAAGTTATGGGCTCAAATCCCACTATTGACACTGTGTGACCCTGTGCAAGTCACTTCACCTGCCTGGGCTCCAATTGGAAAAACAAAAGAAATGTAACCCCATTTACGATACTAATAATACGATGGATGAAGGGGTCGGTCAAATAATAAATAATAACAGTAAGAGATTCACAGTGAGACCGAGTGTTCAGTAATGATATGCAAGAATGAGCTAACCATCTGGTGTGTAATCTATAGAACAGTACAGAAGTGTGAAGTACCTTGAGATAGCGATCACAATAGAATGGCAAGATATGCTCTTTATTGTGTAGAACAGAGCTGTTTATTTGTTAACGTTTGGTAAGAATAGTTTAATCTTGCCAAAACAATTCTGCCAGTAAAAAATTGTTAGATTGATTTATTAGCTGATGGACCTCGTGGTGGTACAACGATTAGTGCCACAGCATCACCGCTCCAGGAAACAAGTTTGAGATCCTGGTCTGGGCACACTCGTATGCGGTTTCTTCCTGTGCCAACATGTGTTTTTGGTCTGTTACTTCAGTTTTCCTTTCACATCCCAAGAACATGCATGTCATGTCTCATCTAGCCCTGTCAATAAAATCTTGCGCATTCTCTCCATGTAGTTATGAGATTTTCTTCAGGTTACTCTGCTTTCATTCCATATCGTGCATTTCTCTGGAATTATGGGGTGCAGGTAGGAAAGTGCCCTGTGATAGGTTAGTATTCTGATCTAGGATTATGCCTGATGCTGCCAGGACCCTACAACTCAATGAAATGGGTTTCACTAAATAAGTGGACATCAAGCATCTCAGGCCATGTCATACTCCAGTAACGTCCTTTCCTTGAGTCCAGACTAAAAGGTCCAAACAAGTCCATTACTAGCATTCTGGCTTCTGTGTGGCTGTGTTGTGAATTCAACATATAAGCCCCCCAGCCCTTTGATCGCCATTTTTCACCGGCATGGGTTTCATGACCTTCTGCAATGCACAGTATACTGCGCACATGCCTGATGTATATAGTACAGGCCTAACTTGAATGGGAACAGAAAAAGGCCACTGAACCTGATAAGAACGTAACGTAACGTAACCATGGACTTGTGTGTTTTGCTTCATTCCAGATCTTCGATGATAGTGAATCAAAAGAAGTGGAGCGGGAGGTGTGCTTCGTGGACATCGCCTATGATGAGGTTCCAGAGCGCTATTACAAGGAGTCTGAGGTGAGGTCAAGCTATCGTACAAGGATGGAGTGAAGGTTATGGCATTGATATTATTGTAAGTCACAGTTTGGGCAATCGTTACTGATGGGCATTTTGAGGAAGATCATTTCAAGGGGTGACATTTGGTAAAGTACCTTTTTTCCCTGCTTCTCATCTACCGCATCATGTCATCGGTGGACAGGGATCTGTCATAGAGCAGCAAGATTTTGTAATTTATTATTAGTGACATAATGTTGGACCATGTTCAGCAGTGTTACCCGCACACTCCAGGACAATCCCAAATGGGGTACTGTCTGTGGAGAGTCCAACTCCTCCATGTGTCTGCATGAGCTTTTTTCCAGTACCCTCCATTTTTTGTCCATATCCCAAAGATGCACATGTGAGCCTAATTGGCAACTCTAAATGGTGCATGAGGGTTGCCTGCAGTTCACTGGCACCCGATCCAACGGTTACCCCATGCAATTTTGCTTGGATACCTTTAGCCCCCCTATGATCCCACACTTGATTAGGTGGGATTAAAAACATGGCTGGATAGTTTAGACATTTCCCATCTAAGTTCTTTCAAAACAGGCCCCAGACTTTAAGGTGTGCTCTTTAAACCTCCTCTTGCTGCTGCACTGCATTAATGTGGCTGTCTGATGAATAAAGTTGTATATTACCTAATGGGACCTGTTATGCCTGGTTGGTTTTTTGGTTTTTGAATCACTGAAGTATTTTTGTTGTATTAATATGTGTTTTATATTCCTGATAATACTGAAGGGCAGCCTTAAACCTTGTAAGTGTTTACCAGAACCTAGTGTTTGATTTCTAAAAAGAAAAGGCCAGAATTTACAATGAAAGTAAAGCAAAATAGTGCATAAGCATGAGAAATTTAAAAGACTTTCTTTCTTTCTTTCTTTCTTTCCAAGCCTGCACTGAGGAGGGTTCTAACACAAGCTGCCACTCTTAATCCTTCTTTTTTTTCCGTCCAGATGTTCCAGCAGTGTTACATAAATTATTCTGCTTCTGCTTATCTCACAGACCCAACCACAGCCTACTGGAAAGGATATTAACTTCCTTAGCAAAAAAAAAACAAAAAACCGCTACACATCACATTAAAGCTTATTTGACTTTGTAACTGTTCTAACAGAATGTAACAGCAATGTCCCCGTTGGGAAGTACCGTACTATTTCTATCATTATAAACATCTGTCATTCTACATTTACAAGTTTGTTATTTATAGTCAGTTATATCAAAACCAAGTTTTCATGGCTTAAAAACGCATTTGGCCTTGTAGCTGTTTTGTCAATATGTCACCTCACCTTATAGGCTGGACTGTGTACTGGACAATGGGTGGGAAAATGTCCATGCTCAACAATATTAGTGATCCCTTGTTCCTTCTGGTCGATTTGGGCACAATTTGCACTCAAAGGTGTATTTCATTTTAACAGCCCCTTTGTCTAGTAACCATTCATCAAAGAACAGGTCAGTAAAGTGGCAGACAGGGTTCCCCTAAAGCACCTTTAACTCATGGCCATTTTTGCCTTCACAATTTCCAAGCTAACTAACAGGCCTGTCCCATGTTGAAGTTATGACCTCCCTTTCCACCAGGAGTTAACTTTTGATGTGCTTTTGATGATCTGATCACAATCGAATAGCATTTGACAACTTTAAAAATCAGGAGTAAATACACTTGTGATTGGATAAGAGACTCCATCACCAACTGTCCCCTAAATTTGGTCAATCCTTCAGTGGACCCTTTTTCACATAGAAAGTTATTGGATGATACTTGCTTCAATATACAGTACTCTGTGCTTCTGACAATATTAATACTGCTGCCACTTCTGTATTTTATGATTTTGCAGGACCTCAAATACTTCCTGTCAGAGAAGACATCCCGGGGTCACCTCCAGGAAGGATGGAGGGACACACAAAAGCCCATCATGTGCTCTTACAAGTTGGTCTCAGTGAAGTTTGAGGTCTGGGGTCTCCAGACCCGTGTGGAGCAGTTTGTACATAAGGTGAGGTTCTTTTAAGGCTGCCAATTTGGATTTTATTTTTATTATCAATTGAAATTTCTCCAGCCACCCTATAAGGCTGATTCCACCGTTGACCCCAAACCATTAAATTCGGAATGGAGGACATGTCTTTTATTTTCTTTCAAACAACAACACCACAAACACAGTTAGGTGTCATGGGAGCCACAGCTTTCAGCTTATACCCTTAACACAATAAGTGTTAGCTAGCAAGATGTTGCTTTCTTGTTTGGTCTGTAAAGCACCTAATGATGTTGATTGTTAGGCTCTTGTTCAGAAAGCAGACACCAAAAAGCAAAAGTATACACCAGTGCAAACTTTAAGATTACGTACCCTTACACTATTTCAAGATTAGACACCTCATCTAAATTTTAAGATTAGGCACCCTGGTATACCTGGCATTACCCCCTTGAATCATAAGTTCAGGGTTTGTAGTAGGGGTAAGCCAGTCTAAGTGGCGTCCGCTTTCTGAACAAGACCCGATCATTAACTCTTTCAGGGCTGATGTCGACTTTTGTCAAAAGGAGGAGTTGACGATGGTAATCAACTGTAAACTGTGACAAAACCAGCCGTTACGTTTTAATTAGACTCTCGTTGCTAGAAGGAAAGTTAGATTCATTGGTTTGATCGAGATTCCCTGCGCTCTCGTGAGTAGCAAGGCGCACACAACGGCAAAAATGGCACATGTCATCTGGTGAGAGATCAAAGCGAATGCGTAAAGTAAAATACTCCGTGCATGACGCTTTGCCTATTATCTCTGAATTGGACTATGACTTGTCGGACTCAGTTTTTAATACAAGTGATCAAAAACAAATGTGAGGTTCCAGCTTCAGTTGATCGGTGCCCAGCTAATCATGGTACTGACAGTGTTCACCAGGGAGGACTGCCACTTAACAATGATAAAAGGTAGATTATAATGCACTGTGACCATGACCGCTGCCATGCAAAGACAGCCTGGCAGCAAGCCTGACACACATTATTGGCAAACTAGCACCCACAGCATGCAGCAACAGACATTTTATGTTGATTTCTGAATGAGACATTGTTTTTTGGAAAAAATATTCAGCCCTCAAAGAGTTAAAATAAAGATGGACTATCCACCCTGAGTGCGTCTTACTAAACAGCGCAGTCTCATAGTGATGTGCAGATGCCCATTTGTCTTTGTCATACCAACACAAAGCCCTCTTCACACCCCTCTCCCTTACTGGAGCCACAGCACACTTGGAGAGAATGCCAGTTTATATCCTTTATTGGGGTGCTGTGTGCTGGTGACCCCAGGGGTCATCATTAAGCTCCATGTCCTGACGTCTAAGCAGCTGCACCCCAGGTTTTATTTTTGTGAGCTCCTGTTGACTCCCTGGCTTTACAACAGTGGCTAGGTGTTCCTTACAATAAGAGGGCTTTGTGACTTGAATCTTCAATCTCCTCTCACCTCGCTAGCCCTTGTTTAAAGAAATAGGGGTCACTTCTTGGGCAGTAGTAAAGCTTGAACCCACAATCTTGCAATAAGTACAGAAACAAAGTCTGGGATGCACCTAACCAAAGTGGATCTGGCCCTCTTGTCAGTGGAGCTAAAGCTAGGCTGGCCATCTTACTTGTTTGCTGTTTCTTTTTCTAGGTCATTCGGGATATTCTCTTGCTCGGACACAGGCAAGCATTTGCGTGGGTGGACGAGTGGATAGGTAAGTAAATTGTCCTCGCTGCTTGAGCCAATGCTTCCCACTGTTCTGCATGTAGAGTTTTTAAATACTTGCATGAATAGACTGCCTGCCTGCCTGCACAATCTTTTTCTGTTTTGTGCCATATGTAACCAGGTGTGTGAGTGTCCTCCTTCTTTGTGAAGTGCATGTACTGTATGTACTGTGTTTATGAGTGGGCTCACTGCACCCTCTCCCTTCCTAGAGCCAGCTGGACAAGTGGACTGTGTTAATAGACCTAAAACTACTGCAGCTCCTGCCTCCACCTACACATCGCGTCTTTCCCAGTCTGCCCCTATTAGGGTTTCCTATGCTGTATGTTCTTGTATCAGCAGCAATCGATACCATCTGATTCCTGTTGGCAGTGTGGACAAGCAACCACAGCTTTGGACTTTAAAGTCTTAAGCTGCTGGTTCACACTCCAATAATAAATCAATGTATGGCCCTGACCACATTACTTAACCTACCCATTTTAAAAAACGGAAACAGTTGATAGGAAGCTTGGTGCTTGTACTTCACTACAGGAAGGTGCTATATAACATCAATTTCGGATGATTTGTATTAATTTACTTTAGGTAACAGACCCTTATTCTATATACCGTAACTACTCACGGATAAGTTGGGACTTGATTTTACTGTATAATTTCCGGTATTTTTTTAATGTCGGTTGTATAAGTTGAATGTGGAAAACTCCCGCTATTGGTCCAAGAGATTACGATATGCTAACGCCCACTTGAGAGAGTAACCACGGAGCACACTGCCTTTTTTTTTTTTCTCTCTCTCTTTTGTGCCTACGTGACCTAAGTGATGTTTGCACCGATTTGTGTTTTTTGTGTCTCGCACTCTCATACACCTTTATCGTAAGAGCATCCCTTATCTACGATGGAGCGTTCGATCAGAAGAAAATATGAAGCTGGTTTTAAATTAAACGTCATTGAAGTAGCGAAAGAAATTGGTAACTGTGCTGCTGCAACAAAATTTGATGCGTACCCGACTTATACGTGAATATATACAGTAATGCCTTTCCTCTCTATAGTGAATCATAATCCTAAGGTGCTGTAGTGGTGCAGTATACTTGTTTCCTTATTTATTACAACTAGCATCCTGATTAATAGAAGGAATTGCTGTAGTTCCCACAGGAATTTGGTAATGGATATTGATCCATTGACCATGTAGGTTTACATTACAACACTTCAGACACTAGCGGGCACCACTGTCATTGCCCACCCTGTCCTTTATACACAATAAATTACAAATAGCAGACGATTTTCCCCCATGCCCTTTGCTGTTAGCTCAGTACCCATCTTCCCTTATGGCAGAGCATACTTCATCCCAATCCCTTGGTGCAGAATATCTGGATTTATGTCTGCTCCTGTATTAGCTCTTTATGCTTGAGTGCACTGGTAACACATGAGAGGGGGCCACAGCTGCCACTCAGAGCCATCATCTTGGGTTCAGAACCCATACTAGTGCTATCTGGATTGGGTTTGGTTAGGTAGACTTAATTAACCCAGAAGGAATTCTGTTTGCTGCGGTGGGTTGGCACCCTGCCCGGGATTGGTTCCTGCCTTGTGCCCTGTGTTGGCTGGGATTGGCTCCAGCAGACCCCCGTGACCCTGTGTTCAGATTCAGCGGGTTGGATAATGTATGGATGGATGGAATTCGAAAAGTACAAAAATCACAGGACCCCATTACACAGATACAAGAAGATAAGCTAAGAAACAACATAGGACAGTAATTGTTATAATCAGTATACATCCATCCATTATCCAACCCGCTATATCCTAACTACAGGGTCACGGGGGTCTGCTGGAGCCAATCCCAGCCAACACAGGGCGCAAGGCAGGAAACACACCCCGGGCAGGGCGCAATCAGTATGCATGCTCATAATATTTCTATAAATAATAATAATACCTTGAACATTACACAATAATCATTCAGAATTCAGCAGGATCCCTACAACTTATAGCTCTGTGAATAAAAGAGTTCATGAATCTCTTTCTTTTGACCATTGAGAACCTAAATTTGCACCCTGAAGGCAACAAATGAAATCTGGGAAGTAGGAAGGCTACTTTCTGACAGAATCTAGCCAGCCCACTTTCTATGTGATACAGCTATTTAGACGGTTTATGTTCTTAAAGCTAAGGCTGCCAAACCAACAAATTAAAGCAAAAGTGACAAAACATTCAATAAAAGACTTGTTATAAAGAAGTGCCATTATGGTTTTGTCTACTTCAAAACAATTGAGCTTCATTAGAAAGTGTAGCTGTTTCTGACCCTCCGTGAGTTTTCCTCTGGGGTGCTCCATTTATCCTCCCATATCCCGTAGATGTGTGTTCTGTTAATTGCTGATTCCATGTTGGCACTACTGTGGTGGGCTGGCGCCCTGCCCAGGGTTTGTTTCCTGCCTTGTGCCCTGTGCTGGCTGGGATTGGCTCCAGCAGACCCCCATGACCCTGTAGTTAGGATATAGCGGGGTGGATAATGAATGGATGGATGTTGGCACTATACAGGTTCGAGTGTAAGTTCACCCTGTGATTGACTAGTACCCAGCCCAGGACTGGCTCTTTTCTTGCTGCCAGGACAGGCTCCCTTTCCCTTCAGTCTGAGAATGTTATGTGGTTATATATGGCAAATAACTGAACTTTTGTTAAATCCCTCTGTTTTATGACTGCATGAGAAGGTTCTGATTGCTCTTGTTACCTCGGTGCATCCTGTCTGCTCCCTTTGGCTCTTATTCATTAAGCATGACTCCCCAATCCTTGCTTGTGCCTGCTCAGCCTTAACTCTTCCAGGACCCCAATCTTTATGTGCCTGCACTGCTTGCCTGCCTTGCGTGTGACTGCCTGGCCATGTCTGATTATGCTGCTCTGAACTGCCATATTCTGCCCGTACATGGGTGCTACAGACTACTGGTACATTTACCACTGACACCTTTGTAGAAGCAGCTCCAGACATGCCAGTAGTGCCTGCTTTCCCTTGCGCTGTCTCTTTTCCTGTCATGGGCTGTTTGTCTTTTTAGCCTGATGGTGGTAGGTGCCACAGCTTAGACGGGTACACCCTCAGTCTTCCCAATGGCTCACTAACACAGCTAGGCTCCACTCCTCTTTTTTTACCCTAACCCTTCTGATCTCACCAGCTTCACTTTCTTGGTCTGTCCACCTTGGGGATGCTAGGACTGACCACCCTCCCCCCCCCCCATCCCTGCCCCCTTTCTTCTACACATCTCCTTTCACGGCTGGCCAATAATCTCTTCCATGACATGCCCCCCTGAGCAGAGTGTCCTAACAGGAGCTGCGGACATGTTGAACTTTTTGCAGATATGTCTCTGGATGACGTGAGAGAGTACGAGAAACAAATGCATGAACAAACCAACATTAAAGTTTGCAATGAGCAGAATTCCACACATGCGTCGTCACTGGATGACTTCCAGAGGCATGAGAGACCAAGCGTAGGTGTCCATTTCATTTCTTTTCTCCACTGACTCGCTCTGCTTCAGTGCTTCGGTGCTCTCATTTGCGGGGGCAATGGACAGAGCAGGAAGTATGCCAACAGTGGCAAACAAACATTTTGGGGTGGGGGTGTGGGATCAAAGGAACTTTGACTCAGTTCTTCACTCCAGTGTCTGAAGTGTTACCCTACAGCGCCCCCTTGGAGGCCCAGCACACTTCCTGACCTGCTGTGTAATTTTAACGGCTTGACGTAACGGGAGTGTTCTGCACAGTCTCACCCTGGTTCTACTAAGCATTGGCTGCCCTGACGATACCTTTCCAGATCAATTTCTCTATAGATTGTTCTAGCGATGCTAGATACTTTTGGAGAAAGGCAGTCTTTCAGAGCTGGCACCAGATACGCTGAGCCATGGGAAGGGGCGAATTTTTCATGACTCAACTATCATTCTGAATACATTCAGTCCTGCATTGCTGTGACTCACATGCCCAGGAGCACACAGCAGTTTGCCCAATACGGTGCCATACTAGAGGGATGCCAGGTGTTACATCCCAGGCGCACTCTCTCCCTTGTGAAGGATTTTGGCTCCCACCATTGAGCTGATTTGGGGAGACAGAAGGCCCCAGAGCTTAGGGCTACCTAAAGTGAAGGCCGCGCGCCTAACTTGTGTTTTCTCTTTTCTCTTTCCCGACCCAAAGACATGACGATGGATGAAGTACGGGAATTCGAGAAAGCTACTCAGGAAGCCACAAACAAGAAAATTGGAGTGTTTCCGCCCACCATCTCCATCAGTGAGAGCACCCTGCCTTCCTCGACCCGCAGCGCCCCCTCCAGTGCGCCCTCCACGCCTCTAAGCACAGATGCACCGGAATTTCTGGCTGTGCCGAAAGACCGTCCACGGAAGAAATCCGCTCCCGAGACCCTGACCCTGCCAGACCCAGCCTTGAGCGTGCCCAAGCACTCGCCTTCTGCCAAGCCATCCCTCTCCAAACCAGAGTGACCTCTCCTGTTGTGGACATTGAGCCTTGATCTATTTTTATAAGCTGTTGGTGTGCTGTAAAAGACTGAAGACACTGTGTCCTTCTCAGACGTTTTGACAGAAACTCAGCTGTTTTTTGTTCAATGGCCAGATGATGAGAAGCCTTTCTTTAGCCAATTGTCTTTATTGTTTGTCTCTTTAATTGGTTTTTGGCATTTTGCGCTTTTTAGTCATGCATTTTTGTTTTTTAAACATTAAACAAACTTAGTAGAGTCGAAGAACATTCTTGTGGAAAGCAATATGGAATGAAGCCTTGCAAAATACAGCAGGGTCTGGGAAAGGGATATGTGTGGCACGGGCTGTCGCCTGCCAGGACTGAACATGTTTAGGTGGAGTTGTGCTCATGACTGTTGTGCTCGACATTGCAAGGCATGTTGTAGACAAGGATGGGACTGCTTGAGGCCTAACATTTATCTAGGGAGGGCTGTTGTAGGTACAGACATGTATGGTTATGGACATGACCCAGAGTCCGCAGTCTTGTTCTAGGCACAGCCAGCAGTGTATTCCATAACCCAATGGTCAGGCGTTGGAAGACCTGGGCTTTATTTCAGACACAGTCAAGGATCTTCTGTAATGTTATAAGGAGGCCAAAGAACATTGTAGCCTTGTCCTAGACATAGCCATGGATATTCTACATTTTCTCCATAGTATAATGGGCAAGCCAAGGGGCATCATGACCTTAAGGCATTGCTGGGGATTCTATAAACGTGTTCCATAGTATTATGGAAATACCTTGGCCTTGTTCTAGACGGAGTCAGAGGTGTTTGATACCTTAGGCCAGAGGTAGGCAAAGTCGATCCTGGAGGGCCGCAGTGGCTGCCCACTTACTTAATGAGAACTCAATTATTGCTGGTGAAGCACTTATTGCTCAAGTGACATTTTTCTGCTTCATTTTGGTGGTCTCGCTTGTTAAGGTTCCTCACCCTTAATTGCTTATTTCAATCTTAAACAGCTGCATTCACTGTTTTTAATGGCTCCTTATTAGCAATAAGATGCAAATGACAAAGGAGCCAGCAGCTCCCCATCTAACTTGTTTCCATTTATACCGCTGTGGATTCATCCTGCACTATTTGGTTTAATAAAACACTTAAGAGTAAAATGTGACAGATTGAAAACGATCAGTTTTAAGCTTCAAATCATAAATGATCTGTTGTCATTTGCATCTTATTGCTAATAAGAAGCCATTAAAACAGTGAATGCAGCAGTTTTTGACTGAAATAAGCAATTAAGGGGTGGGGAACTTTAACAAGCGAGACCACTAAAATGAAGCCTCAAAATGTCACTTGAGCAATAAGTGCTTCTTCATCCGCAATAGTTGACTTCTGATTAAGAAACTGGGTTGGAACAAAAACCTGCAGCCACTGCGGCCCTCCAGGATCGACTTTGCCCACCTCTTAGGCAAATCAAGGCTTTGTTCTAGCGTGTTATCATAAGTATGTGCCTGTCTTTTTCTGAGTATAGGCAGGTTGCTGTAGACATCTCCTGCAGTAATATGGAGTAATATGCAGAATGAACGTTCAGTCCTATCTCAGTATACAGTATATCCTTAGATGTTCTTCATAGTTTTGAGTTTATGTGCTTCAGCTCCCCTTTTTGTTTGTAAGCAGTCGTGGTCTGGACAGCATCTATAAAGTTGTTGTCATAGGCATACTCATGAATGTTCTCCATGCAATGGTGTGATTGTTCCCCAGCCTTGTTTAAGACATTTGGTCATCTCCTATACTTTTGAAGAAGAAATGTCCTAGTCAGCACCTAAATATATCCATCAAATGTCTTGATGTTAGGACTCCCATTTTCTAGACATTTTCTACACTGCTATGGTAGGTGTGATGGTACAGCTGTGGGTATGCAACAGGAATGTCCTAATCAGTATGTAGATGTATCCAGGCGTTGAGATATTTTCACATAGGAGTATTTTACCCTTGTTTCAGGTATATGTATGATGCCCTAGACGTCTTCTACACCGGTAGGGGTTGTTCCAGAGGTTAAGGTTCAACCGAGCGTATGCAGCAGGAAAGTCCTAATCAGTACCTAAGTATATCAAGAGATTGAGAAGTTATTGCATACATGTTCTAGATGTACTGTATGTATACTGAAGAAATGTGCAGGATATAAGTAGATGTTACAGCAAGGGTTTGCCCCAGTCTTGACCTAGGCATATGTGGCCATGTTCTAAACACTGTAGGTGTGTTACAGGAATGTGCTAATCAGCCACAGGAAATATGTAGTGCCATGGGTTTGCCTTATCCCGATGTGACAATAGATGGGTATGTTCTAGATATTTCCTTACAATTTGTGGATATTCCGCAGGAGTGTCCTACCCAGGAATCTTTAGATGGAACGTCAAGGGTGTAACTTGGTGGTGTTCTAGGTATATTGTATGTCGTGATGTTTTAAACATCTTCTACGTCATAGTGGGCATGTTGTTGGAGCATCCTAGTCAGTGTCCAGATACTGCTGGTGGTATTTTAGATGACTGCGTCTCTGCTCTGCCCTTCTGCTGGGTGTGCGTGGGGAAAGCTCCACAAAGCTGTAGTGTTGTGGTTATGCTGCCAGAGTGTTCTGGTCAGAATGTAGATATATCCAGGGTTGTTTTAGATGTAACTGTCCTGGCAGTGCCCAGCCTTGTTCTGCGTGTACTGTATGTAGTGATGATCAAGATGAAAATGAACAACACATTGCTTAAACAGAATCAAACGCGTTTACCCCATCGTTGTTGCAGATGTATGTAGTGATGTTCTAAGCATCTCAGAAGCCCTGGGTGATGTGCCCTGCTATTGACTTAGCCACGAACATTCCAGATGTAACATTATAGGCACACGGCCTCAACCTTCTCCTGTTATGTTGTGGCTACACTTTGGGATGTTAAGACATCTTCACAATGTATATACCTTGACCACACACATGGCCTAGACCTCTGCACTACCCTACATCCCAGTACAATGTCAGCACCTTGCTAGCCTTGTCCAACAATTCCTTAAACAGATCATTTGTAACCACATTCTAGGCTTGCTCAGACAGCATCTCAGTCTCTTCAGTGACGTCCCAGTCTCCTGCCGAAAACCTCTGATGGCTGAAGATGAATCTGAATGGAGAATATTTCTAGGGATCAGTAAGGCGAGTTGCTCACACAGAAGTGCCAGGTTTCTGCAGTGTGTTCTTCTCTCTTCTTGTCAATCCCGAAGCATATGTGTCTACCACTGAGGGAGTTCCTGGCACCAGCATTGAAGGCAGTCCACTCTCAGGACCCCAGACACTTTTTTTTTCCTTTTCTTTTTTTGAATGTGAGAACTCTGGGAACTCTTGATTCATCATTCTCCACCTTGTCCCACATTTGTATGACCCGGCAAGCTGCACAATCAGTCAATGTGAAAAGAACTCCAAGTGTTGATACTCAGGCAGACCTTCAGAGTTCCTTAGGTTTCAAAGGCAAGCTGCCACCTTGCTCTGATGGAGGTCGGGGAGTCAGGTGCCACTTGTCGTGGTGTCTGCAATTACGTCGCACCTTAAAGACTTAACATGTACTTGAGCTTGCACCGCTTTGGTGGGGCAACAACCTTCACTTCTCTTCTTCTTGGTGAGGCCTGCACCCAGATGTCCCCTGATATCCGAGCTCAGAATGGAAGTGCGAGCAGGTGACCACCCCATACTCCGCTCACACCTGATCCCTTAAAGCCATTCTGCTGTTACGTTCTGCTCTCTAGCACCTTTCGTAGAGTGCACTGTCTTATGATTAAGGGGGTGAGGAGTGTGCTGTGTAGTCGCATTAAAAAAAAAAAAAAAAGCGGAGGCCCCCAGTCTGCCTGGTGTCTGGTGCCCACGGGGACCCTGCCTCTATGGCCCACTCCTTTTCTCAGGACGCGAGAAGTGAGACACACTCACTGGAATGCCTGTGCGTATCGCCGCATGTCTTTTGTGTTTTTCCTTATTGGCTGTACTTTATAAACCTAAATGCCGTGGCTGTGACACACTGCTTGCTGCTGTAATTATTATTTATTTTATTTGAATCGATGTTCCCACTGCTTAATGAATGAAAGGACCAAGTTTTTTGGAATGTGTGAAACTGGCAGAGCATTCCACTGTTCTTTCTTTCCTCTCTTTGTTGTCCAACATGTTTTCCTTACACGCAAACTGCTGCGCAACGTCCGGTGCCCGCTGTCTTCAGTGTGCCCCGTGGCAGTCTGTCTGGGGACCTGTGCTGAGGAGCCATATGTACAAAACAGAACAGAACAAAATCCCCACTCCCGACCCAGCACTTGTGTTATTTAACCTCAGGGGCTTTCACCTGCCAACCGCCCCGATAGCGCCATTTGTGTTGTAATGAAATTGTTCTTATTTTTGTTATATGTCACGGACTGCAAATTTTTGTAAACCGTAACCTTTTAATTGCATATTCAATAAACCAACCAAACAAAACCAATTTGGCCTTCACGTTTGCTGCTGGTAACAAGAGAAGCCATATCCCAGTTTCCTGCCACATCCCAAATAAAGAGGTTGACCGGTGACTCTTAGACCTTGTCCACACGAGCACAAATACATTTGAAAAAGAAAAAACGATTGTTTCTTTCAGTCTTCCGTCCACACTGAAAAATGGTTTTGCTTCGAAAAGGCTTTCCAAAGTGTCAAGTCAAGTCAAGTTGGGGAGCAGGCACTGGTACAGCGTGTTGCCTCACCCGCTATACGACGAAACAGATTGGGATCCCGGTTGGCAACCCCCCAGGCAGATACGCGGTCCAGTCCCACCATCTGGAAATGACCCTCTATCTGCCCCTGCCAGGTGTTACGTGGGCGACCCCTTGGGCTGGTCCAGTCACTCAGGTCCCCAACAATGACAATCCTATGAGCTGGATCATCTTCGGGGAATCAAGCCACATGGCCGTAGTGCCGTAACTGACGCTTCCTCACAATGCAGGTAATGTGCCTCATTCGGGACTCCATAAGGTGACACAAAGTCAAACCAGTGGTACCCCAGGATTTTCCAGAGAGACACAGTACAGAAGGAGTCCTGTCTTCATGTCGGGTCACTGGATAGCGTCCATGTCTCACAACCATATAGCAAGACAGGACGCACCAGGACTCTAAAGACTTGGACCTTCGTCCTTTTGTAAAGATATCAGGAGCTCCACACACCCCTTTCCAGTGACCTCATGACCCCCCGTGCTTTCCCAATAGGTCTACTGACTTCACAGGAAGAGTCACCAAAGACGTGAATGTCACTGCCGAGGTAAGTAAACCTCTCAACAAGGTCGACACTCTCCGAAGACGGACACACTGCTGATGGCCGTGCCCAAGAGGTCATTAAAGCGTGTTCACTTGAAAATGCTGGGTCTCATGTAGCAATATGAATGGAGGGGACGGAGCTGCTCTGTGACTGTCGTGAGATGACTTCCATTTGTTCCGGTAGTTTCCTCACCTGTACTGTCGACATTAGCTGATAACAGGTGGTGCGACACTCGAATGTTTCGCTCGATTTCTTTCAGCAGGACTTTCCAGTCTGTGTTTTGGTAACCTTCTACTCGTCCTTTACCCTTAAAGGCATTCGTACTTGAACATCTCCCCAGACAAAGATGTCCATTTTGCTTTTTTCTGTTCTGTAAATGGTGTACTTGGCCGATTAAAAACACACTTGGTCAGTAGTTAAGATTTATGGTTGTTTGCCGTTTCATTTTTGATGACAAATTTAAAAAAAAAAAATCTATAAAAACACTTGTGGGGATGGAAAACTTTTACAACGAAAACAGCATTTTCAAATGTACATCTGTGCGAGTGTGAACTAAGCCTGAACTCGGTGGACTCTCTAGGGTCATTCTTGCCAACTACGCCATGTTGTTTACGGTTTGTAGTTAGGCACAACCCTGAAAATGGAGTAAATGAGGCCAGTTAGGTGGATGAACGAGAGAAGCATCATTCTGTGGAACGTCTGCCTCACACATTTAAGCAGCTTACATGTTTATCAAAAGTCATTTACAAGTCGCGCAGCACTTGTTTCTGTGGTTCTCCAGAGGGAGCAATGGCAACCTAAGTGACTCCCTAAGGGTCTCATTGAGGTAATGGAGATTGAACTGCAGTCTCTTGGGTTACAGTTTGTCACTGCCGGCAAGATACTGGGAAAACTGCTAATGTGTTTATTTACTGCATTGTATACGGTGTAATGGCTCCCTCACAAAGCTTTACTGAACGATTTTCCTTTAAAAACAGGAACTAAATGAACAATATAAATAAAACGCAAGTCGCACATCTCGACTGAGCTTAGCGCGCACAATAAAGTTAACGTCTGGCTAACTCGTGCATTGGCTTGCCCATTCCAACGTCTCATTTCATTAATATTGGATGCTAGCTGTGTCACCCAGCATTGCCCAGGTGCGAAAATATAAAGGTAAAGAGTAATCATGAATGGTATATCATCAAAGTTTATTACCCACTAGCAAAATACCCGCGCTTTGCAGCGGAGAAGTAGTGTGTTAAAGAAGTTATGAAAAAGAAAAGGAAACATTTTAAAAATAACGTAAATGATTGTCAGTGTAATTGTTTTGTGACTGTTATGAGTGTTGCTGTCATCAAGGATTTGATTATCATTATTTCTTTTAATCAGGTTCGTATCTGGAGGATGTGTTGTGTTCAAGTTACATTCCGTGTTTGTCAACCGTTGTAAAGATAACAGGTTTCATTCATCGAAGTGTTCACTCCCCAAATCGGTACTCGTGAATCTAAGATGTTTAACAGGCATTCCCGGTATTAAGTTGTGGATTTGCCTGCGAATATTTAGCAGCAGCGTGTCTATGAACTTAAATTAAACTTAGGCTTTACACCTTGCTTTCCTATTGATATGTCTACAAAGGCTTGTTCAGCGTCAGAGGGTTGTTCCTTTCTTACTGCATCAATAAACAGCTCATCTTCCTCTTTATCTGAGATGCTCGGAGTACATGCATTGAAGGTTCTCAGCTGTGGTTGTGCTATCTCGTGCGATCTTGTGATGTCCACGGCTTTATTTAATGTTAGCACAGACCCGGCACTTAAAAGTTTCTCTCGCACTTTTGCTGAGTTTGTGCCAAACACTAGTCTATCCCTGACCATCTCATCTTCGTTTGCATAAGCACAGTCCTTCACCTGCAATTTTAACTCCGCTACAAAGTGCTGAAAAGTCTCGTTTATACCCTGTGTCCTCTCATTAAACTCGTATCTCACGAATATCGTATTCGTCTTAGGCATGACAAACGCCAGTGGCAGTGTGTCTATGAACCTATTTTAAAGTTAAGCTTTACACCCTGCTTTCCTATTTGTTTGCATAAGCACAGTCCTTCACCAGCAATTTTAACTCCGTTACAAAGTGATCAAAAGTCTCGTTTAAACCCTGCGTCTTCTCATTAAACTTGTATCTCGTGAATATCGTATTCGTCATAGGCATGACAAACGCCAGCGGCAGCGTTTCTATGAATTTAATTTAAACTTAAGGTTTACACTGTGCTTTGTTTCCGCAGTAGCTGCACTTATGAATATGCTTCTATGCGTCACTCGCTTCATATTCTTTTGCTGCCTTCTCAATTGTGTAATGCGTTTTTTGAACAGGTTTCATTCATCGAAGTGTTCACTACCCAAATCGGTACTCGTGAATCTAAGATGTTTAACAGGCATTCCCGGTATTAAGTTGTGGATTTGCATGCGAATATTTAGCGGCAGCGTGTCTATGAACGTAATTTAAACTTAAGCTTTACACCTTGCTTTCCTATTGATATGTCTACAAAGGCTTGTTCAGCGTCAGAGGGTTTCCGCAGTAGCTGCACTTATGAATATGCTAAGCACAGTCCTTCACCCGCGAATATTTAGCGGCAGCGTGTCTATTGGATTGCTGCTGATGGACGGCCTTATATGGGCAGGCACTCAATTACGTGGGAGGCGTGACGATGGGGGACGCAACTCCGCCTCACACGGCGACCGAGCTGCAGGCTAAGGCCGTATATATGTACGTAAGTAGGTTCCAGTTATGACGTTATGTGTAGAATTTCAAAATGAAACCTGCTTAACTTTTGTAAGTAAGCTGTAAGGAATGAGCCTGCCAAATTTTCAGCCAACGGGAAGTTGGAGAATTAGTGATGAGCGAGTCAGTCAGTTAGTCAGTGAGGGCTTTGCCTTTTATTAGTATAGATAAGCTTTTTACATATGTGGTACCTGACTGCTGGTAAAATTGGCAAGTGTCCTTTTATGCAATGTTCTTGGGTTTTCTTTCAGGGGCAAACTGGCACAAAGACAATATGGCCCCCACCAAGCCAGGATAAAAACAGTAAAGGAAATGCTTGATTAGAAGAAAAACTTAAATGTAATGGGTGGGAATGGAGTCGAGATTTGTTCTTTGAAAGGCAAGCGTGCTCACCATCACAGCATGTACGGTGCTTTTTCATTGTCTGTATGTAGAATTTCACTCCACTAGCCTTGCTTCCTGGCTTTGCCTGGTTAGCAGTTCCAAATTTCACTGTAAATGTAAAGTGGAAAATTGTATTGTGTGTAATGAATGAAAAAATGAATGAAGTCAATAAATGGGACAAAAGTTTATACCTGGAGATCAAGGGACACCAAATGCCAGACACAGAAACGTTAAATTAGTTCATAGGTGGAATTCAAAAGTGCAAGATGAACCTAAGAACCGTAAATCATAGTAACGCTTAGTCGTGGACTACCAGGAGGCACTGACCTTCTTCCCCTGTCATAACCTTCAAACACAGCAGCAACCACATCCAAACAAAGTCCCTAAGACAGCAGTGCTCCGAGCGCACAAAGTGGACATTGTTCAAACATAAGAAAAGCAAATCAAAAGTCGATTCAAATGAAAAATGAATTGTTCACAATAAAAATGTGGAAATTAAAGGTACAAATCTTGGAGTAGGGCAGAATTTGGGGGGAAATAAACATATAACTTCCATCTTAACAGCATAGACTAAATACAATTAAAGATTCTAATTCACGATGAGCTTTGTGTCAGCTGTAAAGTTAGGACCACTCGCCCTGACCCTTCCACTCCCATGTGAAAAAATTGGACTCACGCAGCTGCAAATATGACCGCGTAGCGGGGGGGGGGGGCAGGTTGTGATGGTGTGGTAAAGACTAGAGATTACAATGGCAACACCAGATTGTAATCACTAACTCTGGAGGCAATGAGTGCTTCCCTACCATAGGAACTGGAGACGTTTTAGCAACCCATGACTGTAACATTCCCGCAGCAGGAGCTTGGGCCATTTGTAGTTCCTGGTACTTTTTTTTTTTTTTTTTTAAGCTCCTACTCCAGGTATGTAGTTTTCATTCAACCAGGAAATGTTGTGGGTGGGGCTCAAGTGATGAG
The DNA here is from genome assembly GCA_026402145.1 of Polypterus bichir lapradei. Classification (NCBI taxonomy): domain Eukaryota; kingdom Metazoa; phylum Chordata; class Cladistia; order Polypteriformes; family Polypteridae; genus Polypterus; species Polypterus bichir. The sequence goes on along the minus strand of JANRMT010062846.1, from coordinate 24,883,864 downwards.
TTGTGCTGATTGGTTCGCCACAAGCACTGGTGCCATCTTATAAATCTGTTAGTAGATTGGACTGTGGAGAGTTAGCGGTGAAGATGGAGCTCTATACTTCACACCGCTCATCACTCTTCATTGCCACTGCGCCTTGCACCACATTGTAGTAATGATCTCCCCCATAAAGTCGTGATTGCTTCAAAGCAATGGGGAACACTTTGAAAACACAATGGGGGAAAAAAATATCCTTCTGGCTATCTATACTGCTATGGACTGATATGGTAACGTGTTAGGAACGAAAGGATGCCACATTGTTTGATGGAAATGAAAATGATCAACCTATAGGGGGCTGAATTCAAAGACACCCTGAAAATCAAAGTGAAAAAATGATGTGGCAGGCTCGTCCATTTTGCCCAAATTTCATTGCAGCAACTCCAAATCGTACTCAATAGTTTGTATGGCCCCAACGTCCGGGGCATGCTCCTAATTAGACGACAGATGGTGTCCTGGGCATCTCCTCCCAGATCTGGACCAGGGCATCACTAAGAGTCTGAGGTGCAACCTGGTGGTGTCGGATGAACCAAAACGTAATGTCCCAGAGGTGTTGTATTGGACTGGGTTGAGGTCAGGCGAGTGAGTGTGGGGGCCAGTCAATTGGTATCAATTCCTTCTTCCTCCAGGAACTGTCTGCATACTATTGCCACATGAGGCCGGGCATTGTTGTCATGCACCAGGAGGAACCCAGGAGCCATTGCACCAGCATAGGGTCTGATAATGGGTCCAAGGATTTCATCCCAATACAGTACCTAATGGCAGTCAAGGTGCCGTTGTCTATTCTGTAGAGGTCCATGTGTCCCTCCATGGATATGCCTCCCCAGACCATCACTGACCCACCACCAAACCGGTCATGCTGAACGATGTTACAGGCAGCATAACGTTCTCCACGGCTTCTCCAGACCCTTTCACATCTGTCACATGTGCTCAGGGTGAACCTGCTCTCATCTGTGAAAAGCACATCCTGTCCCTCCTTGCCCAAAGGAGCAGATACCGGTGGGTATGGCTGATTAGTTAAGGACCTTCTACAGCCCTGTCCAGCTCTCCTAAAGTAACTGTCTGTCTCCTGGAATCTCCTCCATGCCCTTGAGACTGTGCTGGGAGACACAGCAAACCTTTTGGCAATGGCACGTATTGATGCACTTGCCATTCTGGAAAAATTGGTCTACCTGTGCCACCTCTGTAGTGTCCAGTATCACCTCCTGCTACCAGTAGTGACGCTGACTGTAGCCAAATGTAAAACCAGGGAAAAATGTCAGTGGCCTCCTCCTGTTAAACCATTCCTGTTTTGGGGGTCCTCTCATTGTTTTCCCTCTAGTGCACCAAAGCAGCTGAAACTGATGAACAAGACCCTCTGCTACTTAACTGACCAGATGAATAGCCCATAAGTTTCACTGACTTGATGCTTTTTTTTTTGAACAGTATATATATACTCTCCATAAGTGACGTGAAGAGGACTCTAGCCAGAGTCAATCCACGCAAGGCTGCACGACCTGACAGCATACCTGGTCATGTGCTCAAAGAATGTGCCAGTCAACTGGCTGGTGTCCTCACAGACATCTTCAACACATCTCTGAGCCAGTCGTCAGTCCCAGCATGCTTCAAGTCGACCACCATCATACCAGTGCCGAAGAAGTCATTAGTGACATGCTTGAATGACTACCGACCAATTGCACTCATGCCAATCATCATGAAGTGCTTCGAAAGGTTAGTCATGTCACACATAAAGACAAATCTCTCTACCTCCCTTGACCCACTTCAGTTTGCATACCGCTCAAACGGGTCAACTGAGGATGCCATATGCTCTGCCCTTCACCTCTCCCTGACACATCTGGTTAAAAAAGACACTTATGTCAGGATGCTATTCATAGACTTTAGCTCTGCCTTCAACACAATTATCCCTCAAAAGCTGGTTGTAAAACTGAGCAGGTTGGACCTGAACACCACCCTCTGCAATTGGATCCTGGACTTCTTCACAGAGAGGCCCCAGTCAGCTCAGATGGGTTGCAACACTTCCAGCAACATCACACTGAGCACTGGAGCGTCACAGGGCTGCATGCTTAGTCCAATGCTCTTCACCCTGCTGACTCACGACTGCAAAGCCACGCACAACACCAACCACATCATCAAGTTTGCGGATGATACGACGGTGCTGGGACTGATAAGCAGGGATGATGAAACAGCATATAGAGATGGGGTGGAACAGCTGTCCGCATGGTGTGAAGACAACAATCTATCTCTCAATGTTGACAAGACAAAAGAGATAATCGTGGACTTCAGAAAATCACATCATGCCCACATCCCACTCAGCATCAACGATTTAGATGTAGAGACTGTTAGGAGTACCTAGTTCCTCGGTGTGCACATAACTGAGGAACTTATGTGGACGCATAACACCTCATCACTAATCAAGAAAGCCCAGCAGAGACTACACTTCCTGAGGTGGCTGAAGCGAGCAAGTCTCCCCCACTTCCATCCTCACCGTGTTCTACAGAGGCACCATTGAGAGTGTTCTGACCAGCTGCATCACCGTCTGGTATGGCAACTGCAACATATCTGACCGCAAGCACCTGCAAAGGATAGTGAAGATAGCAGAGAACATTACTGGGGTGCCTCTCCCTTCACTACAGGACATATTTTACAAACACAGTGTCCGCAAGGCCTGTAGCATTGTGCAGAACCCCTTACACCCCTCACATGGACTTTTCACACTTATGCCACCCAAGAGAAGATACTGCAGCATCAGAGCCAGATCTGCCAGGCTGCAGGAGAGTTTCTACCCCCAAGCTGTCTCTCTCCTTAACACCATGCTGCCCCCTGGGATCTTCCACACGGCCTCAACCACCTCTAAAAACAGAACTTTTATACATGCAGGCCACTTTCCTGCAAAGACGAGTGTGCATCTAGAAAAGAACTGAAAATCTCATACTGACCTTTGAGTATTTGGACACTCTTGATATCCTTCTGTGAAACATTCTGACCTGTCATTGTTTACACACGTCTTAAAAAACTATTACCATACACTGATAATTTCTGTATTATCTATATCTATTATTTATCATATTACATATCTACTGACTATATTTAGTATCTAGATTGCAAATACCATACATTGCATCAATGTTCATATTGCTAACTACACGTCAATATTGCTGCTACTTCTTTCTCTTGCCTTTGCACAATGTCTTGTCCTGTTTGTGTTTTAATATTAAATTTTAATTCTATTTTTAATTTATTATTTGCACTTCATGTTGTTACACTGTGGATCCTGAGATTCGCAATTTCGTCTGTCTGTATACTTGTATATGGTTGAGATGACAATAAAGTTCGCTTTGACTTTTTGACTTTATATTGTAGGTGTTTTCCTGGTGTGTAGAGATTAATTTTTGAAGTACCCTCTTAAAGATGCTTGCCGTCCAGTAAACGGGAATAAATTCTGTAGCAAGAAATGAAAGAAACGTACCTACACAAATGTACAAACTCTCCAGGTTAGATGAAAGAAACTACCATTATCGAAATCACAGACGAGGAAAATAATCAGGTTGTTTGTGTGTCTGCTTCATGCGATAAATGGTAAATACTCGCTCCAAACTCTCAAAAGGGAAGACGCCTCATTCACACCTTAGCACCTACCTCGTTGGCATCGCAGAAAGTAACGTGCGAGGGAATAAACGCTACTTTGGGAGGTGAATATGAGAAAGAACGGATAAAGCGAGCGCGCGCACACACGTTGTCGTGGTCATGCCTCCTAGGCGTTAGGTGGCGCTGCGCAGCGCGGCTTTAGTCGCGCGCTGGAACGCTCTTTTCCCGATATGCCTCGCGGCAACCTCCCGTGCTGCGTAAAGCATGGCAGCACTCTTCGAAGGTTTAACAGTGTGCACCCTGAGTGGTGGAAAAAGTCGCGGCCAGCTCGGTGTGCTCGGAGTGGAAGCTGGTAGTGAGGCTGACCGTATCGTGGTAACAGATCTCGGGAGGTCGGTAACCGTGTATCAGGTAAGTTAAACCGGAGACGTGTGGAAGAAAAGAGGTAGCTGTGCGTATATAGCGCCTTGTGAGCACGCCTGGAGAGCTGTAGTCGGACAAGCTCAACACGGTCTGCCAGGTGTAGTTGGGTTAGTTGGACCCACAGAACGAAATGTTTGATTTCAGTCTCTAAAGGTGTGCTGTGTTTCCATTGAAGAAGTAGAAATGAAAAAATGCCCTCATCTCCTGCCATGGCTACAGCGGTGGTCAGTTCCTCGTGTCCATTCAATTCGCTATGCACTGCAACTGATCGCCATAGGCATTCACCGTTGCGGTCAACCTTACTTACAGCCTACATGTCAGTCGACAGACAGCTGTGCGACCTGTTAAGGAAAAGCGCGAAGTGGTGCCATTCACGATTATTGTGTCTTCTTCTACGATTTGGTGGTAACAGTTGAAACTGGCTGATGTCTTGTAAATGTGGTGCCAGATGGCATCTGTGTAGACTGATGAAGGCAATATTGGCAATGGACGTGGAGCAGTGAAGAAAATACATAGTTGCTTTGGTCTAAGCTGTAGGTACAAGTTTCTGTTGACCTAACAGTTTACAACCAATGGCAGTCATAATGTGTTCAGCCCGTTGTGTTTTTTTGGTATTTTATTGTTCTTTATTTACCTTTGCCTTGTTGTGCTTAGTGTGTAGCCTACTGGACACACATGTTGAAGTATGCCTTGCGCCCTGTGTTGGCTGGGATTGGCTCCAGCAGACCCCCGTGACCCTGTGTTAGGATATAGCGGGTTGGAAAATGAATGACTGACTGGACTGAAATTGGAATCAACTCAGAATGAAAATGTCACACGGGTTAGATGCAGGTGTGTAGGCTGATTAGTTAGTTTTTATGTGACATTTGATAGTTTTCTTGCCAGATTTGAAGGGAATTTCAGAGTTGTTAATAAATATTTTTTTTTATTTATTCTTGTGTGTGTGTGTGTTTATATATTTACTAGCCGAAGCCCGCCGTAGCATACGGCGGTGTAAGAATAGGAACGGAAAACGGGGAGAAAGGAATTCAGTATAACAAAGGTTTAGGAAACCACCGTCGCAGTATAACGAAAATAGCAAGGACCAAAACCAATGCCAATGGTCCAGAGAAAACAGACATATATACAGTGGTGTGAAAAACTATTTGCCCACTTCCTGATTTCTTATTCTTTTGCATGTTTGTCACTCAAAATGTTTCTGATCATCAAACACATGGATAGATAGATAGATACTTTATTAATCCCAAGGGGAAATTCACATAATCCAGCAGCAGTATACTGATACAAAGAAACAATATTAAATTAAATAGTAATAAAAATGAAAAAAAAAAGTTAGCATTTACTCCCCCGGGTGGAATTGAAGAGTCGCATAGTGTGGGGGAGGAACGATCTCCTCAGTCTGTCAGTGGAGCAGGACAGTGACAAAAGTCTGTCACTGAAGCTACTCCTCTGCCTGGAGATGACACTGTTCAGTGGATGCAGTGGATTATTCATGATTGATAGGAGTTTGCTTAGTGCCCGTTGCTCTGCCACAGATGTTAAACTGTCCAACTTTACTCCTACAATAGAGCCTGCCTTCTTAACAAGTTTGTCCAGGCGTGAGGCGTCTTTCATCTTTATGCTGCCACATGTAACCATTAGTCAAATATAACACAAGTAAACACAAAATGCAGTTTTTAAATGATGGTTTTTATTATTTAGGGAGAAAAAAAATCCAAACCTACATGGCCCTGTGTGAAAAAGTAATTGCCCCCTGAACCTAATAACTGGTTGGGCCACCCTTAGCAGCAATAACTGCAATCAAGCGTTTGCGATAACTTGCAATGAGTCTTTTACAGCGCTCTGGAGGAATTTTGGCCCACTCATCTTTGCAGAATTGTTGTAATTCAGCTTTATTTGAGGGTTTTCTAGCATGAACCGCCTTTTTAAGGTCATGCCATAGCATCTCAATTGGATTCAGGTCAGGACTTTGACTAGGCCACTCCAAAGTCTTCATTTTGTTTTTCTTCAGCCATTCAGAGGTGGATTTGCTGGTGTGTTTTGGGTCATTGTCCTGTTGCAGCACCCAAGATCGCTTCAGCTTGAGTTGACGAACAGATGGCCGGACATTCTCCTTCAGGATTTTTTGGTAGACAGTAGAATTCATGGTTCCATCTATCAGAGCAAGCCTTCCAGGTCCTGAAGCAGCAAAACAACCCCAGACCATCACACTACCACCACCATATTTTACTGTTGGTATGATGTTCTTTTTCTGAAATGCTGTGTTCCTTTTACGCCAGATGTAACGGGACATTTGCCTTCCAAAAAGTTCAACTTTTGTCTCATCAGTCCACAAGGTATTTTCCCAAAAGTCTTGGCAATCATTGAGATGATTCTTAGCAAAATTGAGACGAGCCCTAATGTTCTTTTTGCTTAACAGTGGTTTGCGTCTTGGAAATCTGCCATGCAGGCCGTTTTTGCCCAGTCTCTTTCTTATGGTGGAGTCGTGAACACTGACCTTAATTGAGGAAAGTGAGGCCTGCAGTTCTTTAGACGTTGTCCTGGGGTCTTTTGTGACCTCTCGGATGAGTCGTCTCTGCGCTCTTGGGGTAATTTTGGTCGGTCGGCCACTCCTGGGAAGGTTCACCGCTGTTCCATGTTTTTGCCATTTGTGGATAATGGCTGTCACTGTGGTTCGCTGGAGTCCCAAAGCTTTAGAAATGGCTTTATAACCTTTACCAGACTGATAGATCTCAATTACTTCTGTTCTCATTTGTTCCTGAATTTCTTTGGATCTTGGCATGATGTCTAGCTTTTGAGGTGCTTTTGGTCTACTTCACTGTGTCAGGCAGCTCCTATTTAAGTGATTTCTTGATTGAAACAGGTGTGGCAGTAATCAGGCCTGGGGGTGGCTACGGAAATTGAACTCAGGTGTGATACACCACAGTTAGGTTATTTTTTAACAAGGGGGCAATTACTTTTTCACACAGGGCCATGTAGGTTTGGATTTTTTTTTTCTCCCTAAATAATAAAAACCATCATTTAAAAACTGCATTTTGTGTTTACTTGTGTTATATTTGACTAATGGTTACATGTGTTTGATGATCAGAAACATTTTGTGTGACAAACATGCAAAAGAATAAGAAATCAGGAAGGGGGCAAATAGTTTTTCACACCACTGTAGATAGACGCCGCATTTACTGTGTTGCCCAGTCGACACGATACGTCAGCGCGTCCGCCCTATTGCGAGTAGTAAAAGTGCCATTTAAACCAAAATTAATACACTAACTAAACTAAAATTAAAAACTAATACAGGTAGACGTGGAAACCGGGTTTTCTGATGAAAAAACAATGTTTTAAACAGTATCGCTTACATACAACAGATTTTGGTGAATCGTTTACTGTACATGCAATTATTTACATCCATTTGTACACTAAATGCTTGTGTATCCCATGGTCTTAGAGTTGGCGGGCGGGGGTCTGTGAGTTGGCGATCGTGGCTCTCTGTCTTGCGTGCGGTGTAAAGTCAACGTGGCTCAGAGGTGCATGTGGAGTTTTTGCACAGACGAAAGCGACTGAGGCTGTGTTTGGTGAGTTGTTGCCTGCCTCGAGAGCGACGCTGGACTCGGTAGGACGGTTACAGTTGGTGTGTGTGGCTCTGTCGTGCGTATCTCATGACAAGGTAGGAGGGTTAGTGTTGGCTGGCGGGGCTCTGTCGAGCGTATCCCATGGTCTTAGAGTTGGCGGACGGGGCTCTGTCTTGCTTGTGCTCAGTGTCTTGCGTGCCCTTAGTGTATTATATATAGATTTTTGAGGGTCTGTGAAAAATCAAAATTTCCCTGTGGAGAAATTATCTATTATGTACAGTAGTGCTTTTCACATCTATTATGTAGTGCCTTTCATATCCATCTGTCTATCATATAGTGCCTTGTCTTTCTTACATAGTGCTGTTCATATCTATCTTGCTATCTTTTTCATTAACAAGAAGCTATTATTGCAAGTGCTGTTTACAAATAATCTTCCTTTTCCTATTCTCTCTGAACCAAGATAGACCACAAATACTTTCAAGTGTGATAACTCCAGCAAAATATTAAAGTCCTGTTAATGCCTACCCTACTCAGTACATTTAAGCTTTACAGATTGAATTTTTCATTTGTTAATTGCATGTGCCCATACTGGACCTGCTGCTTTAAAACGTTACTACAGCCCCTTGCAAGCTTTCTGGTATCACTACTTTCCAAATCTTTATTCAGCTGTTTTACTTTGTTGCATAAAAAACATATCACAGATATGACACGGATCTATTTTTATTAACAGCTGAAAATTCTGGCACTGCAAAACATACACAAAAAAATTGTAATTTAAGTACCCAGTGTATACCAAGTAGAGGACAAAATATGGAAGCACTTAATAATGAGGGAAAAATTATGGAATCATTAACCCAAAAATGACTATCAGTACTTTGTTGCACCTCCTTCGGCTTTTATGGCAGCTTGAATTCTTTGATTCTTCATCAATCAGGTTACAGCTTTCTTGTACAGCAGTTGACAGATCAGCTTTGCAGGATGGAGCCATGTCGTGGACCATTTCTTTTCATTTTCAATCTAGTTGAGATCCAGGTTGTTCGCTGGCCGTGTTTTTCAGTTGATATCACTCTCCTGAAAAAAAGTGTTAGTGTTCTTTACGCTGTGGCAAGATGAATTAGCATCCTGAAAATGACTTCATCACCAAACCTACTTTTGATTGATGGAACAAGAAAAGTATCCTTTCAAAGTCCACCTGTGCATTTACTGTAAAGGTAATGATTTCCATCTCCCCTTGTCCTTTACCTGACATGCTTGTCAGGTTGCTTGTTTTCTTCAGGCAGTCCTCTTTATATATTTCTTTGGAACAGCACTAAACAAAAGTTGCCACGTCTCTCCTTGCCACTGCAGATTCGTGATTCATCACTACTTTCATCATTACTTTCATCCAATCATCTACATTCCATGACTGCTTCTCCTTAGGCCACCATAACTTTGTTTTCTTCTGTTTAGTTGTTAATGATGGATTACATTTGATGTTTCTGTATGTAAATCCCATTTCCTTCAGCCAATTTCTTAAAGTTCAGTCTGTAATGGATGGTCAGGGTCCTTTTCTGGCCGGGAGGCTGCTGTAGTGGAAGGAGTGGGGGAGTAGATATACACAGAGCGCTATATGGTAGCCCCCCTGGGTTGCAGAGTCACATGGGAGTTGGAGTCTGGCACAGCCCTGTTGGGTCCCGTGGGAGCTGCGGAGCCTTACTTTGGGCTCTCACCACACCTGAGAGTGCTTCCATACCTCCCTAACCAGCCACCCGGAGCACTCCCAGGAGCCTTCTTTCCGGGAGGGAGAGGATGAAGCTTGCCAGGAGGAGTAGAGGCGGAAGGGAAAACAGAGAAAGAAAAACTGCTTGGTGCATTATTTGTGTTTATTGTGCTTTGGACTGTGCACTGTGCTGGGCAGGTGGGAAACCAAGAGAGGAAAGTGTTTCCCACTAAAAATAAGACTTGTGCCTGTTGCATGGGTGTAGGGGAGCTGGCGTGCCCCCTGGTGGTCACAGGTCAGACACTGCCTCTTGTTTCTGCCCCTTTGTTTTTCATTTCTTTTGCTGTGCATTTTCTATTTTCTAGGCATATTGCTAGTTTCTATCCTGATGCTCTGATGTCTTCCTAGGTCTACCTGTATGTTTCCCTTTTCCAACTTTCCCATTTTGTTTGTATTTGCTCCAAATTTTAGACACAGTTGCGTACGAACAACTAACATCTTTTGCAACACTACTTATTGAATTATCTTGTTGAAGGAGGTTTATAATCCTCTCTGTTGTTTCAACTGATGGCTCTCTTGTTTCCTGCCAATCAGCCAGGCGTGACGGCTCGGCCCTTATCAATTAACTAGGTGATTCCATCATTTTTTTAGTCATTGTTGAGCAAGTCCGTAATTGTTTTCCTCTACTTAGCCGAAACAAAAAATGTGCCACTAATTACAATAATTTGATTAATTTTTTTTGAGATTATGTTTTGTAATACCAGAATGTTCAGCTGTTAAATTAAAATAGCTCTGTGTCATATGTGATTTGTTTTTAGCAACAAATTAAAGCATCTGAATGAATATCTTCCAAAAGTAGTGATTTTCATACTTTTTCCCATGGCTTGTAATTCAGGCATGGGATACCCGCTATATTTTCTGATGCCGTCCCAAGATTAGTGACATACAGAACTGATCTGATTTCCCAAATTCTGCACTTCTAAGTTTTTGCCATGAAATACTGTACATAGCTGTCTGTTTAGGGAGATGGTCTGTATTATGACTTGAGTTTAATTATGTTGTAATCTACATCTGTATAATGGTTGGTTTCCTGGAGTGAATAAAGCTAGAGTGGATCTGAAAGAAGTAGATCATCATGGACTTAAGGAAGTTTTTTTTTTTATTTTTATTTTTTTCCCATTCATTTCTTTCCAGGCACTCTTCTATAAAAAGATCCACTAGAAAATAAATGACAAAAAGTAGGCAGACATACAAAATGTACATTCAACAAAAAAAAGAAACTCCTTTGTATTACTCATTCCCAAATCAATTAAACATTGAAATTGAGTAACATTTTATACATAAAATTATATATTAGGGCTGGGCAAGTTAACGCATTAATTAACGCTGACAATAATTTTAGCGCTTTCTAAAGCAGTTTGTTATTATTATTGTTATTTTGAAAGCCTCAGTCTCGCTAGCAATCAATAGAGATCAGTGATCTTCTTTTTACAGCGCTTTTCGATACGTTTTTGCTAGAAGGAAAGTTAGCTTTGTTGATTTGACCCCGAGACCCTGCGCGTGCATGAGTAGCGAAGAGCAAACCACTTCTGACATGGCATGTGGAGATACACCAAAGTGAATGCTCAAAGCAAAACCTTTTTTCGTATTATAGCTGAATCGGACTCTTGATTTGTCAGACTCCAGTTTTGATGCAAGTGAACTGGAGATGGAGATCGAAAACGAAACTGAGGTACCGGCATCAGTTGATCGTGGTGCTGAACACGTTTGTGTAGCTGATGCACCGTTGGCAACGCTCACCTGGGAGGACAGACACTTACGATGACAGGAGGTCTCACTGCACCCCTGTCTCACAAAGACAGCCAGCCCACTGTGTATTCCTGCTGGCTGCCGCAAACTGCACATAGGCGCCAACAGCAGGCACAACGGGCAGCAACAAACTTTTTATGTTGATTTATGTGTGAAACCATTGCTTTGTGCGCTTTTCAGAAAACTGAATTTTTTGGAAAAAATATTAGCCCTCAAAGAGTTGCTGCTGAACATCGAATGTTTATGCTGCTCCCTGATAAAAGAAAATGTTTCTGCTGGTATCTGCTCAGATAAAACAGAAAACCGATTTAGAAATGTTAACTTGCTGTTGCTTGGAAGGTGCCTGTTATAATGGCCTTATAATAAGCCTGTTATAATGTTGTGATCGTGGCTCTGGACTCTGAGTGTAACTTGTTTTTCTATAACAAACTAGAGAAAACGTTAATGCCCTGGCAGTGGCAAATAGCTTTGGTTTTATATTTGATTTGATTACATTGTTTAAAGTTGAGATTTACAAGAAGTATTTCAACTGCTACTATGTAAAGGGAATACTGCTGTTTAAAAGCACCTTATTTGTTGTTTGCAAGCCACACACTACACTACTCCTTACAGCATCATCTTTTTTTTTTTAAATGGCAGGGTGGTTGCAAGTGCGAGTCCTCCATTCCACACCCTGATGACATTTTCTTGTTAAATTAAAAATTGTAACTAAGGAGGATAATGTGGCATTTTTTTGGAGTCCCTTGCAAATCTTTTTTTTTTTTTTTTTTGTATAGACTCAGCTAGCTTTAGATGGGAGCCAAGTGTAGGTCTGATCCAATTCTTGTCCATAGTGCTGCATTTACAGAAACTTAATTTGCTGTCCACTAGTCTATTACTTGCTCTCTCTTATGTGTTTAAAAATGTAGCAGGCATTTGTTTGTATTAGTGGTACACATTTGTAATTTGCAATTGTCCAGAGCCCCTTAGTCTTGTAGACAGAAGGACTGCTTGTGTGTGTATAGATGTCATTCTTATTTAAAATCTTTGCCCCGATGTCAGGTTTCCGACCAGAAGCCATTGGGGTCATGGACTGTGAAGCAAGGACAAAAACTGACCTCCCCTGCTGTGTTCAATAGTCAGACTGGTGAATTTGCTGTAGTTCAAGACAACAAAGTGAGTGTTTTCCTATCTAAATTGCTATTTATTAAAAATTTGGATATATCTCTTAAAAATGGGTCCCTTTTTCCTTCAGGTGCTTCGTGTGTGGAGAGATGAAGATGTAAATTTTGATAAAGTTTTTAAAGCGACGGTAAGTTTTATTTCTGCTTATATTATACAAGTGTGTTGTATTCCACAGTTGAAACTAAAAAGTTTCAGGGCAGTTCTTAACACTTTAGGAATTGCTTGAGATCTTTCTGTTCTATTCACTTGTTCTTCACACTCCTGTTACGTTTGCTTTATAAGAGTGGTGGACAGATGGTCGGATAATCCTATGTGCAATTCCAGGTTTGTGTGTGTGTATGCATGTTCATTGTATAATTTTGGTTTGGGGAGAATTTTTGTCTGATAGTTACTGGTACCATCATTTCTAAACTAACATCAGCCCATTTTGATGCTTTGTTACTGCCTTGGACCACCACAGTGGTCTCCACTATTGTTTCTGCAGAATATGCCTGTGGGGTGTGTGTGTGTGTTTTTTCTTTTTACAGTTCAAAGTAATCCTACTTTTTCAGCCTATTGAAAATGAAATTGGTTATCTAGCATTGGAAGCCATAGTTCTATTTTTTTTTTTTTATATATAACCTGTCCTGTTGTTTAATACAAGTAGCATAACTTTCCTGATTTTTTTTATTTATTTTAATTTTTTTTAAAATAGTTATACTAGGGGGCTTCGCTCGCCAACCCCCCAGCCTGCACTACGCACCAGCCACTTCGCTTCTCTGCCACTCGTGTATGTGGATTTCAATTTCACCAAACAACAAATCTATTAATTCTTGCGGATAGGCCTCTTCATTGGGAAGAAACGCTACTTTTCCCTGATGGCAACACGAATTGGACGATCTACAAGTCTCCAACTTAAAGTTTAAATCCAAACAATATATTCAATCTCTTTTCGCTGTTCCATTATTTCACCGTGTAATAATTTCTGTTTGTTAGTGCTAATGCAATCTTTACTATCATTTTTTTTTTGAGACTTTCAAATTTTAGTACTTTTTGAAACGTTTTTGAACCTCTGTATGATGTTCTACTTTGTCATCTACTTTTTGTCTTTTATTTCCTGCCCCGGGCGTGGTTAAGTCTCTTGGCACAAAGTCTCGTCTTGCAGGACTCGAAAGTCTGTCTCTGAAAAAGTCACATCTTGTACCAGGCTAAAAAGTCTCATCTTGTCCCAGGGTTTTTTTATATAATAGTGAGATTTGATGTAGTCATAACCTGGTTTGCCACCGGTTAGTACTCCTTAAGTGTGTCCTCTGACCTTAACATGCTCATTCTCTACTCCTGTATTCTCCACCCCTACACTGAACAATAAAATATTCACATCTTTTTAATTTATTTATTCTTTTCATGTTACAGCTGTCTGCAAATGTTCATCGGTTACATGCTGTTCCATCTGGTGAGCCACTTGCTCTGTTTGAGAGTGGTGCCGTCCGACAGCTTGATACGCTCTTAGCTGTTCCTCAACAAGAAGTAGAATCCATTCTCTCAGAAAACGAGGTCATCAGGTAAAGCTACGCTAATTCAGGGCCTTCTGTGGGAGACTCCCTTGCTGAAAGTTGAATCTCCTCCCAGTTTTGTCACCAGACCCTTTAATTGACCACATTGCTTGCTTTTTTTTTTTTGCTCATGTCAAAAGCTTTTTATATGCAGATGTTTCTTTGTTCATTGTTGCTGTTTCAAAAACTTACATGGGGGGAAAAATTAGTTTAAAAAGTGAAAATACCCCTGCCCCAATTGCCGTTTTGTTTGCTTGTTTAGGATGCAGTGATTAGTATAGCTTTTTTGTTGAAGTGGAGTAGACACTAGCTTTTTATGTATTATTGTCTTCTTGTTCTATATTAACCTAGTGCTTGATTCTTTATTTTTCAGGTGGAGTGTCTGCTTGTCAGAAGCTAATCATCATGCTGTCCTGTTTGCCACTGAAAAGGTATGTTTCCATGGTCTGCCAGGCTGCCTGAATACCATTTCTTCCCATATGGCATGAGGTGCTTCTAATTCTTCAGAGGAAGTGTGGCACAGTGGTTAAGGCTGTGGAATTCAAACCCTCCGGTTGTGGGTTCAAATTCTGCTACTGGCACTGTGACCCTGAACAAGTCACGTCACCCACCAGTGCTCCAATTGGAGTAAGAGAAGAAATGTAATCAATTGTATCTCAAATACTGTAAGTCACTTTGGATAAAGGCGTCGGACAAATAAATAAATTTAATAGTATTTGCCTCATCTGTTGATTTTTTTTTTTTTTTTTTTGTTTTTTTTTCTAATTCCCCCCACCCACTTATTTCTCTTTTGTGTGTTTTTTTTTTTTTTTTTTTTTTTTTTTTTTCCCCCCAGGATGATGAATACTTCCTTTACCTCCAGAAGCTCAATCCAGATATTTTACAAAAATACAAGATGGGGACAGTGGACTCTAATGCTACTCCAATAAGTTTCACTGCTACTCTGCAAAGCAAGACTGTCACAATGATGTGCTTGTGTAAGTAATTGCTGGCTTATGGGACTGATTTTGTAATATTGTTTTCAAGTTAGAGAAAGAGTTTGGTTACCATGAATGGCATAATTATAACGACTGTAAGTGACAATTTGACTTCTTGCTAAGAAGGGTTATACAGAAGTAAGACTGACGAGTATTTTTTAAGAGATGAATTAAAATAGCCAATGTATTTAATGTACAGTACTCACTATTTGATCATTTGCAGACTGAGGTTGGGGCTGAGAATTTTCTGCAGTTGTGGATTCTCTTCTCTTGGCTTGCACTGTAGTGTTTTTTTTTTACCATCCAGAAGATGGACTACAGAGCTATTAGATACACCAAACACATGCATGCTTTTAATTCTATCTCTTGTAGCCCAGCCACAGCAATCATGTTGCGTCATAAGTGTCCATAATGATTGTATGTATGTATGTATGTATGTATGTATGTATGTATGTATGTATGT
>JANRMT010062846.1:24843777-24858908 GCA_026402145.1 Polypterus bichir lapradei | reverse complement strand
TATATATATATATATATATATATATATATATATATATATATATATAATTTATTTATTTACAGAGGTGAGACCTACAGCACTCGACTGGTATTCATTTCTTGAGGGAGAGGCCACTGTAAAAGTCATACAAACCAGGAGGAGCGTAAGTAAACCAAACTTAAGATGAGAAAGTGGCGCAGTGATGCCTAGGTCTGTGCCGATCTTGTAGCTGTTGCGCCTTACCAAGCTGCTCAATGTGTGTCATTTTTAAATATTTCCCTTGTGTCTACCAGTTCTTGTTTTTTCCAACATCCCAGTGAACCTCATGTTAAATTAATTGGCAACTCTAAACATTCACTGTATGAATTGATAACAATGTTTGCACACATGTGCTATTTTGACAGGCTGTAACGTTTATAAGGGATGATTTTTGTCCCATTCCATGTGTTGCCAGAAAGGTCATGCCTGTCCACCACCTTACAATAAAAATGTTTTCCAAAAAAAAAAAAAATCATTAAGCCTGAGAGGACCTTAGCAATTCTGGAGCTCTTTGTGATATTTCTCAAAATGTCAGTACCAGATCTGTTGGAGGAGCTCTGCAATCTTTTTTTTGTTTATACATGGATTGATTTTCATTGTTTGACACAAATACCCTTCTTGCTAAATTTCAAATAATCCGTCTGATTAACTAGCTGTGATTGATTTTATTTTTCCTTTTCTTTCTTTAAGAAGCTGACAAGAAAGAGTACAAGTCAGGGCACAGCTACCTCCAGCATCAACTCTGTACTTGAAGTAGTCAAGGTAAGAGGATTGGAACATGTACAAAGGAGTAGGTAACTTTTTGCCAGTTTATATTACATCCATAATGTCAAAGGAAACTTGATAAACCACTTGTTTCTTGGTGACTATGGCTGAATGTGTAGTTGACAGCACAGATTACCATAAGAGTTAATTTTTTCTACTTTGTGTATAGTAGAAGTGGTACTTAGTCAGTGGCCTTTAGGATAAAGAGAAGCCTATACACATTCATAGCACTTGACAATGTCCATTTTGACATATTGTCTGCATATTTAGTACACAACATAATATTGCATCACTAGCACATTTATTTATCTAGATATAATTACGCTTTTGTCAGCTTAGAAGCTGATCGTTCTCTTCTGGGATCTGACTGGCAGTTGGGAGTGAGATGAGTAACCTAGCAACTAATCACCTACTGCCAGTAGGCACCAGGCTACTAGGCCACCAATCAGGACTACCCAGCACCTAGTTGTCTGTTGCCACGGAACCCAGTTAATAGTCAGCAAGTGCAACAACATGGGCATCCTGTGGTGTCAACACGCTCTACAATGAGCGAGTGACAGATAGGGTGCAGCAATGAAGTGATTTTTCCCGTACATGTCCTTGCACATTTATACTGTACACTGAGCACACAGTTGTGGCAGGTCTTGTTTCGGTTTTGTTTTTGTCTGCCTTTTACCCCATAGTTTTTATAGTGTTGCATTAATGCATTTGGCTATGCACTAATACATTCCATCTTGATGATTGAAAGTCCTGGTGAACCAACCCTGCACCTAACCAAGCTGTGTTGTCTGGTTTAGCAGAAGAGTAAAAACTGCTTTGTGTGTGAACGGAAGATAAAAAATAAATACATTCTATTTATTTTTTTATCAAGTTTGGGTAAAATTAGAACCTCTAATTCTTAGTCTTTTAGGTGTTGGGGGCAATGTTGGACTCTGTGCTGTTTTAAGTAACATGGGATTGAACTGTAAATATTCAGCATTCACATTCTCTGCTCCTCCTTTCCTCTAGAGCGCCTCCCAGGAGAATTTGGTCAAGATCCTAGAAAGTTACTTGACAAACGTGCAAGATCCAGATTTGCAGGTTTCAGTCTGTCAGATTGTTTCTGAACTTGTGGTTCGGTGCCAGACAGACACCAAGTTTTTTCCTCGGAATGCACTGCTGCAGCTGGTACGGACTGAGAGGTTGTCATACAGGTAATGAGATGTCGTAAGTCTGTCCATATTCGACAAGCTTTTGTGTTAAGTGAGGAAGTTTCTTTTTTATTTTTATAGTTGACAGAAGTCTTTCTACCCAATAAGATGTTGGTTGTGGTTTTTTTTTTTTTTCTTCTTCTTCTCCTTATTCTTATCATTCACCTTAGTTCATTAGTAGTGCTTTACAGAAATATTGACCAGTTAAATAAATTTATGTTGAATAACAAATCCTAAACTTTAAATTTTGCTTTCTGTGATATTTTTATTTCAACATACTGAAAATCAAATTAGTTTTCAATTTGACAGTGGTTTATGTTAGAAGAAATCCATCCGTTCATTATCCAACCCGCTATATCCCAACTGCAGGTCTTAACGGGGGTCTTAAGGGAAAATGGAAATATGCTAATTGTGTGAGTTTTCAGCACCTGTTGCTTTGAAAGCCGTGAGTTTACTCTGGAGAAAAATGTATTACCTAACAAGGGGTTAAAGTTGGCTCCTACCAGTGAATCTTTAAAATATATGCTACAATTAGAAGATACAGTACAAACCCCATATTAGGAAGATCATTGTGAACCTGACTGCTGTGAAAAATGAAGACTAAAGAGAATTCACAAGACGTTTGAGATAAAATGGTACAAATGCAGAACCATATCATTGTATGTAACTGTGGTCTGTGTTTGTTTAAATATCCGAAAGTGGAAACTGCATTAAATCAACCTAGATGCTGCCTAGAAAAGGCTGTCCCTCAAATATCTCTGTTCAAACAAAGAGACCTCTTGTTAGAGAAGCCATAGAGAGGCCAACAATCACTTTGAAGGAGCTACAAAGTTCAATAGCTGTGACTGGAGTAAAGGTGCCTCAGTCAGCCATATCAAGTTATCTATGTATCACTAGCGTGTACGGGGCATTGGCATGGAGGAAGGCGTTATTGGAAAAGCACCATGTGAAAACATGTCCTGAGTTTTCCAAAAACCAGGTGAGTGACCTCACTGTGATGTGAGAAAAGATTATGTGACCAGATGAGATGAAGATGGAACTATTTAGCCACAGTTCAGATGCACTGGGTATGGTACAAATGTAACACTGCTCATGTTCCAAAGATCACCATACAGTGTAGTATAGTGGTGGTAGCAGCATCCTGCTGTTGGGATCATTACACAGCAGGAAATGGATATCTGGATGAAATAGAAATATGGATAATGGGAAAAGAATGGAAAAACTGAAAGAGAATCGGCTGGAGTCAGTTAAAACAAACTGAAGCGTGAATGAGAGTTCATCCTTCAGCAGGACATGCTGTCAAACGCAAGACTAAAGTATCTTTGGATTGGTTCAGGGACAAAATGTGAATGTCCTCCAGTCAAAGTCCTAATCTCTGTTCAATTGAAAATTTATGGCACTGTTTGAAAACTGCAGGGCTCAAGCATCATCTGATTAACATGAATAACCTGTAGCAAATCTAGAAGGATGGGCCAAAATGCAGATCTAAAAGCTGGGACAGACATACCCCAGAAAAACCTTGAAGCAGTTATTGTTGCAAAAAAGACACTGGAGATTGAATACTTCAAAGCAAAGTTTCCAGTTTTGGGTTTTTTTTTTCCTGTTTTTCTTTCTATAACTCTGTCACTAAGTTTCTGCTTTGAAATAAAAATTCTATAAGTAACCAGATTTATTATTTAGTATTCTGGCTCTGAATACTTTCAAGGGCACAGTCAATAATGTGTTAATGTGTAAATAGGAATACTGTATAATACAAGAAAGTTGCAAGTAGCTTAACAGGGCTGCGTGATATTTGAAGCACATGATGTACAGTACAGTTCAAAGATTACAAGGGCCGGCTGCAGTGTCAAATTAAAGACATTGTCCTTGAAGCAATTTATGAAAGTACTTCAGTGAATTTAGTGCACACTGTAACCATTCAAAAGCTACATCTAAACACTCAATTTTTCAATTTTTTGTGAAATCTCCACATTACAGTATAGTTCTAGCAATTAAACACTGTATATTTGCATTTTTAAGGCTGCATTAGCTTCAGCACACAAATTTGTACCAATGCTGAACATAGCTACCTGCATCTGCTCATTCTGGTCCTAGCACGTGTTATCAAGTTAAGAGTCGAGGCATATCATAAGGTCCCACTTTAAAAATGGCATACAAGTTTGTCAACTGAGAACATTTTCATTTTTTTAAAGTACCAAAACAAAACTTTCAGATACATAAATAGTAGTTGCAGCAGCAAAGCCTGAGTTCTAGGTCTTCAGCTGTACAATATTGGATTTGCCCAAATACATCTTGACAATAAAAGCAGCAAATAATTATATAGTTAGGTCTCACAGTGGACTCCAGCACTTGCGCAGAAGCAAACAATGCATTCTGTGCTGCGTGATATAAATGGAATTTAGCCATTTCTCTGTGACTGAACACAATTTTCTCCACCTGCTGTGTGCACAGTGCTAGTCCAGATCTGCTAATGCTGGCCTTGGAGAAGCAGGACTTCATCTTACTCCAGATGTGCTTGAGACTGTTTCCCGATATTCCTGAGGCTGCCACCTGTGCCTGTTTAAAATCCTTTCTAAGGTAAGTGACCGCAGGCTTGGGTTTATAAAGTGAATTTTGTTTAGGTTGGCCTGACCACTTTTTATGTCCCACAGTACTGCAGACACCACATTAGATGATGCAAGTGTGGATCTTGAGCGTATCTCCTTCATTGAAAGTTTGAGTACGTCATCTGCCACAAAAGACAAGACACAAAATGGCTTCAGCCCCAGTTTGCTGGAGGAGGACAGCTGTGACATCCAGATAACCACACCTAAGCAGGATCAGACAAGTGACTGGATGGATATAAACCTGCCGTGCCCTGTGAGCCTTAAGAAGGCTGCCTTGCTGTATCCTTGACATAAGGAAAGGTTGATAATCCAGGTGAAGAAGAGTTACTAAAGAAACATAAATTAGCAGAAGCCAATAGTGTGTTTCTATGTTGCTGCACAGCAGTGTCATTTTTTTCGAATCGGCCATCAGAGCCACTAACGGGCAGTGCTGGTTGAAGTCCATAGTGATCCCTGGGTAGGGAGAGTTACCAAAACACCGCTCCTCTGTGTTAGCAACACAGCTGGGTTTACAGGAGTGTGTGCCCTTCAAACTTTCATAAACAGCAGCTTAGTCGCCTAATAGATTGACCAGCCCTGCCAGCGGGTTGCTATCACTTCCCTTAATTCTCTAATGCAGAAATGATGTTCTTCGGATCACTTACACAGAGAACTTCCTTCTTCCACATTTAAAGGACCTCTCTGTTCAGCAGGTGTTGGTGAGTTTCTCCTCTCTCCTCTAACCACTGTGTTTATGCCTTTGCAATGGGAGCTGCTGAGTGATCACCTTTCCTATGTTAGGTTCTCCTCCAGTATCTGTGGTTCCTATACATCAGATGTGCGCATGGAACGGGTAACCTGCCACCTGGTTTCAAGGGGCCGTCATTAAATCAGGCAAGTTGGTGATTTTCTGTCTTTAGTGTTGAGTGGTGTGAAAGGACTTTGCTGGTTTGCTTTGTTTACTTTGAGCAGAACTTTATTATTTTCTTTTCTCTGTCTCTTTCTCCTTCTCTCTGTGTGTGTATTCCAGATCCTGGATTGGGTGTCATTGCTCTTAGATGCTCATTTCACCGTCCTTGTCCTCACACCACAGGCAAAGCACCTGCTTCTGCAGCTGCATAAGTTTGTGAGATGCCAGGTAGGTGGTACCATGCCAAGAGGCTGATGGCCTTATAAAGGAAGTGAAACATCTGAGTGCACCTCGGCATACTGGGATCTGATCCGTAAAGGACGGAAATATAAGAGTTGATGATCAGTAGAATTTGATTTGCCTAGAGTAGCTCTTTAAACACGTTTTAAAAGAAACACATAAAAATCAGGAAAAAGACAAAATCTCATAGCTAAATATGTATTATATACTTGGAATTCACTGATCTGAATCTTAAATTTAATATTGAATCATTACTTCATTTTTCTCACTTGTTTGTTTTAAATAGATTATGTGCATTTAATCTAGTGTCGCAACTTGTCTTTTGTTTATTCATTTATTTGTTATATATAGTATTTTCCATGAACCTGTTGCAAGTACATACCTGGAGGCAAGGGTCCCATTAGACTAGAAATATAAAAAGTATACATTAGGTTTATCTCTGCAGGATGAGGCCTTCCTTTTCAGACCCTAGTTAAAGGTCAAGGCCTATGTTCTGTCAGGCTAGCAGGGTGTATGAGATTTTGTGCAAAGGACACAAATTCAGCAACATTTGATTTAAAAACCGTTTACTGCCTTCTTGGCTGCCGCCTTTGAGAGGGACTGGGCCAGTTTTTATCCTCTTCCAGAAGGGTTGTGGTGTTGACCATGGGTTTCTCTGCTTTTGGGCTTTAAACCAGTCTTAACTGCAGGGGTACTCGACTCCAGTCCTGGAGGTCTGCAGTGATGACTGCAGCCTTTCATCCAACTAGTTTCGTAATTGGAGGTCGGGCCCTAACGGATAATAAAACTCGGGATTTAATTATATGGCTTGTTAGTACTTTCATTCTTCCAATAAAAACCTTCATCACGGTGTAGATACCCTGTTTTCTGAGATCATTACCTATACATGTTGTGGTCCAGTACAGATTTGAATCTCTTAGTGCTTTCCTTCTCTCACATTTATTTCAAGACTTTTTACTAATGTGGATACTTCATGATTCAGGTACACAGGTTTAAACGGAATCAAATTACATGGAGAGCTGGTGGTTCCTTTGTTATTTTCACTTCATTAGTAACTGATGGCTGGTTAAGGAAACAGGCAACAATTACATCTAAATGAAGCTGTTACAAACTAAAATAGACAATTAGGGATTCCGAATTGTAACATTAAAGTTATAAGATCAAAAAATACAATGCTTTGCTAGCTGTGCTGCCTGTCTAAAATGGATTGAAATCTAAGTAATCAACATAGAGCTCAGCATTAATGCTTACAGTTCACCATCCGCTGAAGTTTATTTTGTAATGTGTATAACTAATAAAATGCATTGCATCTGTCATTGCAAGGGATGGCATATCACAAACATTTGTGGTAATAAGATGAATTACTACAAATGTTTGTGATGTGCTGTATGCTAGAATAACAAATGCAATGCATGTGTCTCTGTTATATGCTGTTTAGTGTGAGATTTGTAAATATGTTTGGTGCACCATCTGTTGGAATGACAGCGATGCGTATTCTTTTATTAAGGTGGGTAAATGGGTTCCAATTACAAATTTGGTTAAAACAAAAACCCACAGCTACTACAGACCTCCAAGGCTAGACTTGAGTAATCTTGCTTTAGTGTATCCCTCTATGGCAGAAACATTTCTCTGTCTTGGATTTGTATTCAAATATTGTTTTATTTTTGAACAGGTGAAATTTTTTTCTGAACTCAGCAAAATTGAAGGGAGCCTGCAGCAGTTGCATCGAACAAAGAAGAGCAGCGAGAACAGCCTGTACTCAATTGAAGTCCTCCATCTCTTCTAGCTTCCTGTACCCTGCCATTTTCCAAATAAACCCCCTCTGTGCCTCTGTTGTTGTTGTCATTTGAGGAGCACATTGTCATCGTTCTGTAACATTCCAGTGATTCCTGTGCCTCTGCCTGTGTCTTCCAGAGTCTTAGGGATCGTATTATGGCAGATGTTTACCCGGGTTGGATCCTCTGGCATGAGAGCTGCTGGAATAACCACCTTGTGCTTACTCTGTGACACTACCAATCTGCTAACCCTGTGATCGTGGCACAGGACTGGTCAAGGACTATTAATCTACAGGATATCTGAGGTCAAAGTCCAGTGCTACTTGTCTTTTGTGGCAGGGCCATGTTTAGGTGCTAGGATTACAGCAACAGGACTGTTGAACTGCCACTGTAATGCAAGACAAAGAGCCCAAAATAATGAGTGGGATGGAAAAAAAAACACCGCAAGTACAGTAAATGTCAATGCCATTCATTTTAAAAAAATTAGTTTACAGATCGGAGCCTGCACTTTTGCAGTAATGTGGCTTACTGAACTTATTTCAGTCTTGTTTAGTCTTTAATCAGAGAATGAAATAATCTGCTTTATTCCCATTGATTTAAAAGAGGAGCTGAAGGCACGAAGTGGGTAGTTTAAATCTATGTCAGCAGGGGCCAGAGCCTGTCATGTGCTTGAACTTATGATGGCGTAGTGCACTGACCTCCTACAGCATGGACTATTGCAGCAGGGGTGTTTTAATTTGTGATGTAATTCCTAAATTACTGCATTTCCTAAAACTGCCTGCAGGATCAGCCAAAGTGTGCCGGCATAGTGTTAACGAACTGACCCTGGCTGGGATGGACACCAAGTGAGCAGGGAGCAGTTTTTTTTTTTTTTTTTTTTTTTTATTAATGAGCGCTGGCCTGTGATGAGTTGGTGCCTATCCAGTACTGCTACGGTAGTTCATGGTTTTTAAAAGCCCTTCAATGGGAGAAATGGTTATTAAAATCAACGAATAAATAAATAACGCTGCGTTTGAGCACGTAATCATGTTTAAATAAATTAGAGTTCAGCAAGTGGGCGTTTTTTATTCCATTATGGGGTCCATCTCCAGAGGGCGTTGCGTTTCCACTCCAGCAGCTTTTAGCTCCTCTTTGTGATATTTACAAAACACTCTGTTCCGACTGTTCACTGCTGTATTATTGATGTTTTATTAAATAAATAACATTCATTTTACTAATTGTTACCTGTTGTATATAAATTTTGTTTAACGCATAATGACAATTTTAAAACGGCTTTGGTAAAATTTATTAAAATACCTGGGCCATCTATCGTTTAAAAATTTGCTGAGAAATTATAAATTGTAAACATCAGAAATTTAAAAAATGAAAACATTTTTTCCGTAGTCGGCAGGATTCGAACCTGCGCGGGGAGACCCCAATGGATTTCTAGTCCATCGCCTTAACCACTCGGCCACGACTACGACTATGAAGAAATACTGTGGTTGCCGGGCTTAGTAGAACGCTTCTGTGGCTGTTGACTTTTTTGTGTATCTTTTATTCTTAAAACACAACGATATTTTATTATTGATTTTGTATGTCCAACTAAATTATAATACACGTCTAAACATAAAGCAAAAACGAAGGAAGTGCATACTTTGTCGTAACGTGGTATGTAGATATTTTTCACCAGCAGGGGGCCTCAGCACACTTTAACTGCAACTCGTGCTTTATTAAAACGAGGTTGCCATTGGCCAGCTATAGTTTTGACAAACGTGATATAATGGGATTCTCTAATTTCAGTACAGCCGTGCCAAATATCACTAATTGTCTGGATAAAGGCAGACCTCTCGGTGCACGCATTTTCCATTTCTCTGACAGGCGACTAAAAACCTCCTGCTTTCATAGAGAAAGTCCCTGGTGACTTTTTCTTTCATTATTTCCATAAGAGGGACCGCGTTCTGGATGTTCAGTGCCCAGCGACGTGCTGGTCATTCGCTATAACGCGGCCAGCTCGGGGATCTGTCACCACCTTGTGCTTTCCTTTTAAAGCTACACAGCCTTTGCCTTTGGGATTTAGTCTTCCAGTCTCTCAGTTTTCGCGGTAGGATTGTTTGTAACCCAGCATTACTGTAAATAAAGCGGACTTCGCTCACTCTTGGGGAACTCATTAAAAACTTTCCCCTACTGCCACAACATCCTCGGATTTCTTGTATTTTATGTACTGCACCTAACTTTGTGATGTTTTATATTTGATCAGATCGCTACGAAGCCAAATAAATGCACAATACAAAATTAAGCCTTTTTCGTCATCTCCTCACAAAAAGCCAACGACGTGAGCACCTTCTTGCTCCTTTCCCTTCTTTCAGTGCTACCGACAGACTCAGTTTGCCCAAATTCAGATTTAATACCCTGATCTTTTTGGGAGGATACGGAAGTTTGTGCTGTCGAAAAAGGATACTTGGCGATGACACAAATGATGCGCTGTGCACAAAGTGGCTGGGGTGCCAGTCCATTCCCGCCGGGGTTTAGTCCAACACAACAAAATCGCCAGTGTTTAATTAACTCCTAAAGTCAAGTACAGTTTAATACATGGAAACATCGGGTTATTAAAACACTGGGCTGGTGAACAGTTAGGGTTTTATTGAACGTCTTAGGCCCAATGCGGCGCCAATGTATGGGTACAAGTGCATTAAAACAGGGGCTCACAAACTTGTTTAAACTACAGTACAGGCCAAAAGTTTGGACACACCTCCTCATTCAATGTGTTTTCTTTATTTTCATGACTGAAGGCATCAAAACTATGAATGAACACATGTGGAGTTATGTACTTAACAAAAAAAGGTGAAATAACTGAAAACATGTTTTATATTCTAGTTTCTTCAAAATAGCCACCCTTTGCTCTGATTACTGCTTTGCACACTCTTGGCATTCTCTCGATGAGCTTCAACAGGTAGTCACCTGAAATGGTTTTCACTTCACAGGTGTGCCTTATCAGGGTTATTTAGTGGAATTTCTTGCTTTATCAATGGGGTTGGGACCAGCAGTTGTGTTGTGCAGAAGTCAGGTTAGTTGGACGATCATTTATTTTTCAACAGGACAATGACCCCAAACACACCTCCAGGCTGTGTAAGGGCTATTTGACCAAGAAGGAGAGTGATGGAGTGCTGTAAATGGTCATGAAAATAAAGAACACACATTGAAGGAGGAGGTGTGTCCAAACTTTTGACCTGTACTGTACATCCACTTCTATCCCCCAACCTACAACCACACCCCACCAGCCTCCTCCCCAACTAATCTAATCCCAGGGCTGTGAAGCAGCGCATGAGCTTGGCTAACAGTTGCCAGGCAGTATGATTTTTGGATAACTGCAGGGCAAGCAATCTTTAAACATAGCCAACTATTAACACTCAAGTGTTTCATGGCGCCTCTAGGCCAGGGAGGCTCTGCCTTTTTTCAGGAACTGAGATTTTTTTCACCTTTTTTGTTGTTGTTTTTGGTCTTAAATTTAGCACATTTACATCTGCTTCAATAACCAAATTTTTCACAGTAACATGATTTCTAAAGTGTCAGGTTATTGGCCTCGGAAAATTACATTTATTCCTTCTCCTTGCTAAAATAATCTGTCTAAATATTTTAGAAATCACTAAATATATGTTGAAGAGCTGAATGTACTAAACTCTGCAACATAATTTCGACAGCAGTAGTTTAACACATTAAAAATAACACACGTTACATAGTCTGATTACTTTTATAAAGTAGCGAGTAACCTTAAGCAATGCATCCAGTATCTTACTGAATTAAAGATTTCTGCATTATTATTCCCACAGCACTGGGTGTAAGGCAAGAAGGACACGTACTTGGGTGCTCAGTCGTACAGCCAAGCAGAAAGAGTTTGCTGCGTGCGATCCTGTAACAAAAACCTATAAATAAAGCGTCATTTTGACATAACATATTTATAAAACACGAGAAAATGATCAGTGTTGTGCTTATTTTCAGATTCACCGTGGCCCATGACGACACTGAGCTCTTTTTTTTTTTTTTTGCTTCCTATTTGAACTGCTTCTCACAAGGCAAACGCTTCAAAACCTTTCCTGTACGGACCTCGCAGTTCAGAAAGAGTTTCATCCCAAGAGCTCTAAACGCAATCAATCAGTCCATCAAGTGCTCCTTGTAGAATTGTTTGTACTTATTAGTACAATCATCTCACTGTAAACTTGCACTACAGTTAAAATATTGCACAACCAGAGCCACTTATAAAGCGTGTATTTACATATGATGACGATATAATTTTAAAGATGAAATGCAGCAAAATTTTTATTATATTATACAGATAAAACTTTAACTTCATTTAAATAATCTATATTGTTAATAATTAAAGGACACAGTGTCGCTACGCTAGCAAGGATCTGGCGCTCTGTTCACGGATTGTTCCTGCCTCCCACTGTATGCTTCACTGGGACTGACGTGAAAGACAGAATAATTAAACATGTACTACGAAGATATTTCAGAGTTCCTTAAAAGTTTTGAAGAATCGGCGTTATAAGCTTACAGATGGCTTAACGTCTACTACAGAGCTGATTGTGTGGCGATTGGGTATTTGGAGAAAGAAAAATAAGGACAGGAATTGGGGGTTAGTACGTTTGAAAGAGACAGTACTGCTGCAATAAATTTACCGAAGGTCACACACAATCACTGCACCACCGTGTTCCCATGTTTAATAACATGCTTTAACTCCTATCATCATGAAAATGATATCACATATACATCTCAGTATTTTAATTATTCAGAGAGCTGTAATATCACGAATGTAATGGATTCTGTGTCCTGTCGGAGGAAGAGAAAGCCCGTTTAAGAAGCACGTAGTGATTCACACACATTGAGCACATAGGAGATCAAATACAAAACAAAGCATTTAACGTGCTACTTTAGTTACGATGGGATTTGAGAGACTGGTAAATTAAATGATTTTAAGATGAAGTTTATGATGTTCTACTTTATTGACAAAATCAACTATGTGATTAAAGTGGAAATTTTTGAGATTAAAATTGACATTTCGTGCTTTTTTTCCCCACTGTGTGCCTATTTTTTTTTCTCTGTACCCTAATGAGCTTTCATATGAAACTCAGACGGTGGGCTACGACTCGCCTTTTCACGGCGACTCTGATATGTGACAACTTCTTTTTTATTTCGGGAACTCGCAACTTTGTGAACTTGAGCTTTCAAGTTTCTCCGACACGCTATGTCACTCGATCGACTTCCTTTTGTTGTTTATACCACTGTTTAAACCAACAAATAGTATGTTTTTCTTTGCCTCCACTTGGTATTCGCTGAAATTCTATTTTCCCACATGCTTTTCCCATTGCCTTTTAACAGAACGCTGAGCTTAAGGACTACTTATATTGATTTGCATATTCAAAGAGGCGTAATTCTGGGAGGAGTTGGGGTGGGGCAGCAGGCACGTGCACAAGCGTTACTTTTCATGCTGACCAGGATTTATGTAGCGGAAGAACGTGGAAGTTGGCAAACGCACAGATTTATGCATCTGAATTTTTCTGTGCGTAAACACATTTCGTCTTTTGTGCTTACATTATGTTATAGTGTGAGTTCTACGCACGGCATTATGCATGAGGGCCCTGAAGACTAACTACCCATGTAAACGTGGTTTATAAAAAAAAAAAAAAAAAAGAAAAAACAGGTTTCTGCTTTAACTAGTTATTCACATTATTAACCTGATTATGTGTGTGCATGTAAACACACTGATTGTTAACTCTTAATAATGAGGGGCAAACTTGACCTGGTTTTGAGTCTGACATCAGTAATATCACTAAGTTTCATTTTTTAGGATGAAACTTTTTGATTTTTCTAACATTTCTTCAAATTAATGAACATAAAAAACTTAAACATCCCATTATTTGTACATCTTTTAAAAGATTTTTACTTTGCCGTGTCTTTTGTGTCAGTTTTGACCTACTGTTGACTTTAATGGATTTTCTACTACATTTACATAGATAGAATATGAAAGGCACTATATGATAGATAGATAGATAGATTGCTTCTTGCAGAAGCTCATTAATTAATAAATACATGTATAGACAGATAAATAAGTGTGTGTGTCTATATATGTACACACATATATGTATATACAGTATGTATGTACATATATATGTATATGTATATATATGCATATGTATGTATGTGTATATATATATATATATATATATATATATATATATATATATATAGGTGTGGCAGAAAAGTAATGAGACTGATTTTTTATTTACCAAAGTTTTTATTTTTTTCAAACATCAATGTTATCCCCTTCAAAGTAGTTCCCTTGGGCAGCTACACACCGATGGAGACGTTGTTCCCACTGTTGGGAGCAGCGCTGGAAGTCTTCAACCGGTATGGTCTTCAGCATGTCCGTTACACTCTTTTGGATGTTTTCTAAAGTCCCGAAATGACGTCCTTTGAAGACATTTTTCAGTTTAGGAAAAAGGAAAAAGTCACACGGACTGAGGTCAGGTGAATAAGGGGGCTGGGGAACCACAGGAATGCGTTTTTTCGATTGTCCTTCTGCTCAATTGTGAGGTTTTTTGGCACCATTTTGGCACAGACCTTTCGCATGTGCAAATGTTCAGTCAAAATTTGATGAACGGTAAATCTGTTCAAATTTAATTGTTCACTCAACATTCTTAATGTTAAACGACGGTCTGATCTCACAAGAGTGTTCACACGTTCGATGTTTTCATTGGTTTTCGAAGTTGAAGGCCTCCCTGAAAAACTTGAGCTCGGGATAAAGAATGTTCCCCATAGGCCTGTTTTAACTTTTCAAACGTCACACTTGCCGATTCTCCAAGCTTAACACAAAATTTAATGGCACAACGTTGCTCCAAATTCCGCTGTTCCATTTTGCGTGACGCACAACCAAAAACACAACTTCGCTAATAGCAGTCACAAAAATCACGTAGTTAACGGAAGGAGTTGAAACTCACACTGAGCTATGGGAGGGTACTGATACACGTGCTCTATCAAGGACAACAGCGCAGCGTTGCCAGATCGCTTGCAGTGTTGCCAGTCTCATTACTTTTCTGCCACAGCTCGTGTATATATATATATATGTGTATATATATATATATATATATATATATATACACAGGGGGTCCTCGGGTTACGACGCAGTTCCGTTCTTACGACAGTGATGTAACCCGAATTTTGGTGTGAGTCGAAACACACCCTAGCCTAAGTCACTAACACATTTGCAAAATCATAATCTAGAACATAAAAACACAACTTAGCCACAGAAAAAGGAAAAGGACATAAATATACTGTACTGTACCGCAGTAACAGAAAAAATAAGTAAAAAAAATCCTTACCTTTTATTCCTTCTCGTGATTCATTTTTTTTAAGCTTTTAAGGGAGTTAGCGTTGTAAACTCGAAACGTTGTATGTCGAGACGTTGTAACCCGAAGACCCCCTGTGTGTGTGTGTGTGTGTGCGTATATATATGTATATAGTGGCAGATGGCTGGGGCTCTTGCCTATTATATAGTACCTTTAATATCTATCTATCTTTCTATTATATAGTACCCTATCTATCATATATCTATTATACATTACCTTTAATATCTATCTATCTATCTATCTATCTATCTATCTATCTATCTATCTAT
>JANRMT010062846.1:24776281-24843767 GCA_026402145.1 Polypterus bichir lapradei | reverse complement strand
TATCTATCTATCTATCTATCTATCTATCTATCTATCTATCTATCTATCTATCTATCATAAACTGCCTGCCATTTCTATCTATCAGCCTTGTAGTGTCTTTCACATCTCTCTATTTACTTTAGATGTTTTTGCTCTCCATTTAGCGTGGTTTGTTTACCTCTTAATAAGACATCCTAAATGTCATCTGTTCTAAATGTTAGGATCATTACTACTACAGGCTGATTGGTCAATCCATATAAACTAGGTTTGGGCAGAAAAAATCTGACGTCCAAAGCACCAAATAAGGAGTGTCTGATTTGGGTCAAAAATGACACAGAAGGCAAAGGACTGAACTATTACTAGACACTGAGTAAAGGTGATATTTCTTTAAACTCCCACCATCAGTAGGCCTATTGCATTTGGGGATTTTAACAAGGGATTATTGATAGTTTGTCTTTTGTAAGTTTGCATGGGGGAGGGGGATGTGTAGGTATGAGTGTTTGTTTTTATAATTTTTCAAATGACTTTTAATTATTTTAATGTAAGATCAGTGGTTTGATATGGAATTGAAAATTAAAGTGTAAAAGTTCACACTTTTAATTTTCAAAAATGATACAGTTTCCTGAGAATTTATATCAAAAGGACTAGAAAAACAACTCACACTTTACACAGGACTTAGGGTCAAAAAAGAAGAAATAATTCGAAGTCAATGTGAAGCCTGAGCCTGCTTAAAGGCAGCATGCGTTTCAGGTTCTGTGTGTTCAGCTTGTACCGTTATGTTTAAGGCAGGTTACCGAACGTTGCTGATTATATTAATAAACACTAAAATGAAACCTTAGATATGTTTTACATAAATGTTACATATACACTTTATACAATCGAGTTGGAAAAAATGATAGATTGATGGACAATTGTTAACAATCTTAGCTCGACAAAAGTATATTCTTCCGTCTCATTCTGACTGCTCGACTGCGCGAAATACGATTGGTACG
Organism: Polypterus bichir lapradei; assembly: GCA_026402145.1. Lineage (NCBI taxonomy): Eukaryota > Metazoa > Chordata > Cladistia > Polypteriformes > Polypteridae > Polypterus > Polypterus bichir. The sequence continues at coordinate 24,842,796 of JANRMT010062846.1, read as the reverse complement.
CCAAAATTGAAAATACGATGGTAATAGAAAAGGGTACTAGCCGTCCGTTTAGTACACAAGTACCGAAAATATTATGAAGATAGCACACAGGACCCGAAAGAGATGGAGAGACAGGCTGACAGAAACTCTTTAGTGAAGTGTTGGGAAAAGCGACACTCACCTCTTAAGACGCTCTCTTTCGCTAAAATCCATTGATCATGGCGCGAGTTTCCCGGCCAGTCTCAGTCCTGTCAGTGGATTGGTTTAAAGAGGCGGGGAAAGACGGGTGCACGCACCTCGGAGGTCACGTGAGCGGAAGGAGACTTTGAATTGGCGCGGGCGGTAGCGAAGTCTCGTAGCAGGAGCCCTGTGAGACGAAGCCGAGGAAATGAAAGGTAGGCGAGCTTGGAGACTCGGGTTCGGCCGCTGTGTAACCAATTTATTCCGTCGCGTATCACCAGCCAGCTGCTGGTGTACCACGCTGGTTTAGAAGTGCAACTCTACCCAGTATCTACATTGATGTTGGACTAGTTTTATGCAACAATTGATGAGCATTTTGAGGTGTATTCACTTGAAAACTATGCAAATCAATATAAAGACAATATTTGATTTGATTAATTTTGCTTTAAATATGTTAACCTCGCCAGAACTGCTGCGACCCAGGACCGACTCTAATATTTTTGCTGCCCTAGGCGAAGCTGTAAATGCACCACTCCAACTTTATGTCATATGAGTTTCATATATGTGGGATTACTGCTACTTTAACCCTTTGAATTGGCCCTAGTGTGTGCTTGGTGTGTGGGTGTGTTTGTGTGTGTCCTGCGGTGGGTTGGCACCCAGACCAGGATTGGTTCCTGCCTTGTGCCCTGTGTTGGCTGGGATTAGCTCCAGCAGACCCCATGACCCTGTGTTCGGATTCAGCGGGTTGGAAAATGGATGAATGGATGGATGTGGTATTAAGATTGCTGAGAATTATATGAATCTTAAAGGAGTTACATTTAAGCTATATTTGTGATTACATAGCATAAATTTTATCATAATAATTTGATTTCATTGAAATTTGTGATTATATTAGGATTATTAGTTTATTTTGAATCTGTATGTTTATAATGCTTATGGTCCTCCCTGCTTGGAGTTTGCATGTTCTTTCCATGCCTGAGGGGGTTTCCTCTGCGTGTTCCAGGTTCCTTCCACAGTCCAAAAGACAGGCAGGTTAGGTGAACTGGCGATGCTAAATTGTGTGTTTGGTGTGTGGGTATGTCTCGTGTGTATTCATCCTCCAATGCATTGATCCCCTGACCAGAGTTTGTTCCTGTCTTGTACCAAATGCTAGCTGGGGAGCAGCAGCCCCACGACCCTGTTTTGGATTAAGCAGGCTAGAAATAATATGATATTGCTCAAGTAAAAAAAAAAAAACAATTAAGAACATAATTAATTCACAGCACCTCTGGCCTCACAGGGACTAACTCCAGAAGCTGTTCTCTTGACCACTAGGTGGGGTGTTTACCTTTCTGATTAATAGACCATGCCATGGAACCTCTTTGACAGTTGGACAAACTTGATAGACTGCATGGTCTCCTCTTGTAAGTCACATTTCTTCTATTCTTATGTTCTCTTTCCTTCTCAAGCCTCTGTCCTCCTTACTCCTGTTATGGTATCATGTGGGGTTTACTCTGGACTGTTGTTTTTCTTTTTTTAAATTTAATTGATTTTTTAAGGTTTAATTTCTGTTATTCTGTTTATGATTGTTTATTATTTGCTTTTGAATTTACTTATACATATATGTTAATTATTAAGGTTAAAGGCAAGACCGTACTTAAGGTTACAGCAGCTGAGGAGGATTTAAGTCACTGGTAGCCACTGCATTTTCCCACTGTCATTAACCTCGTAGACACGCAGACACAGGAAGAACACACAATCTCCACGCAGGGAGGACCCAGGATGCAAACTCTGTTCTCCTTCCTGCGAAGCAGCAGCACTACAACTGCACCACCATTTAGCCCTGTTTTTGGAGATTATTTCTGTGAATTCCTGGTAATATTTTATTTTTTTGGGCACTTGATTCATTTTTCATATTGATTTTTTTAGTTTCATATTTTGTTTGCCATAACATTAGTATCGAAGAATGACGGCAAGTGCATGGTGTGTGATGTCTTTATTGCCGCTGTAAAAATGTGCACTTTCTGCTCATCCGAGAATTTGGATTCTCTAAAGGCTTAGCATGTGTGTTTCTAGTGCAGATATCTAGTTCAAGGCTCTTTTGGTTACCTGCTGTTAGAAAACATCAGAAGTGCTACCTTCTAATTATTAGAAGAAATCTTTTCTCAGTCTTACCCTAGTAGAGCTTTCAGCACCTAGGGTTAATGGGGCATCTGGCACTAATATTACCAAGTGGCAGCATCTGGGTGTCCCATGAGGTGCGGGGTCTGCTACTCAGTGCCACCTCTATTCTTCTCAGTTGGCTTGAGCATTGTGAGCCGCACACAATAAACTAATATCTCGGAGGAAAAGGGTGAGATGGTAAAAGGTTTTTAACATGTAAATCTATGTGAATATCATACATGTAAAGTGATCTTAGCATATTTTCTCAATGTAAAATAAGTAAAAATGTGAGGTAATTAAACAATTAGATCAATGAGATGTAAGACTAACCCATTGATTGGTGAAGGTGGTTGGAGTTTAAACCAGCAACCACAGTGGAACTTCAGGACTGAATCTAAGAACTCTTGTTCTAGATTCTTCTGCTCTTTTTCTTACTTTTCACCAGCTGAGGATCCTCTCAGTTAGCACCGTCACTGCCAGTCTCACATTGGCTTCTGAAATGGGAAGTCCGTAACATTCTTTAATTGGCTCAAAAGGAACATCAATTATAAATACAAGATGGGAGACACTGTCTTGCAAGAAGAAAATCCTCTGTCTGTCTTCTAGCAAAGTTGGAACAAACAGTGATACTATACAGGCAATCCACAGCAAACAACTCCCATAGCGTAATACAACACAATAAACCAATAAACAGAAGAAAAAAGATCAAACTAACCAGCAAAGATTAAAGAAGCAACACTGCTAATAAAATTCATCTCCAAAGTGGAATCAGTATACCACAGAGGGACTACATATCCCATCATCCTTTATTGAGCTGGAAGCTGTCACACAACAGAGATTGACAGGTAGCACCACAAAACAGAGGGAACATAAAGACATTTAAAGAAGCAGTACACAAATGTTTTTAAAAATAATAAAAACAATAATACATTAAACATTGAATAAAGAACGAATAAAAATTACCATACTTACAGAAATAATCACAATAAATAATTGAAATTGACAAACGAACAAAAAACTGAGGCAGAGAGGGTACCTTGGCCAAAACAAGGAGCACAAATCACAGAAGGCAATGCCCCCAAAATATGCACACTACAGGCAAATCATGTCCAAATGCACAATCCTGAAGCAAAGTCAAAAAACAGAAAAAGGTATCCATAAATCACAAAAAAAAAAAAAAAAAATAAAACACAGGATAAACTTACCACACAACAAGCACATTCATAATGAACCGCAAGGGACTGTGGGGATTCACCCACAAAACACAAGGAATAGCAGAAGACACACTGGTAACATAAAATATGAACAAAATAGACAAAAAAGATACATTTCAACCCCAGGCACAAGCTATGATCACTATACTATATACTTTAATGGTGGCGGGCACATTCATTTCCACACTCACATTGGTCAAATGTAGAGTCATATATCAACCTAACTGACATGACTTTGGGGTATTAGGAACACTGGAGCACCATGAGGAAAATACAAAACTCTTAGGCACGGACAAAGATTTGAACCCAGGCCCATGACGCTGTGAGACAAAATAAAGGATACTTTTAATGTTTATTCTGGTGATTTCTTTCTCTGTTCTCAGAACCCTTTTTTTTTTTCTTCTTCTTTACATGGGTATGTGATGCTAGTGCTGACAACTTCAGCCCAAATTCAGCTGTGACTATGCAGTGCCTCTCAGAAGCTGTGAAGGTGGATTTCTGTGACCGCTGATATACATTCAAACCTCGATTTCTGCTTTTAAATTTTGATTTAATTAGCTGAATTCTTATTCCCAATAGGTAGAGACAGAAATAGCCAATTATTTGTAAGAAATTCAGAAAGACATTTATTGAGGTCACATCTCTCAACATTTAGGACTACATTTGGTATTCTTTTCAACTAGAAGCATTTGTAAGGTATGGAAGAGGTTATTGCTGCTGCCTTACGCTTCAGGAGACTGGGTTCAAGTCTGGGCCTAATCACTGTCTCTGCAGAATTTGCATGTTATCCTGGTGTGCTAGTGACCTTTTCCCTGTATATTTTAGTTTTTAACCCATTTCTTAAGACATGTAGCCTAGATTTTTCTCAGTGTATTACTGACCATCACTTCAAGTGCTTGCTGTTTGTTCACTGCAGAATATAATTCACTCATTCATTTTTTACCAGTCTGTACTGTGTAAAAGTATTTTCCCCCTTTTTGCCATTTCAAATGATTGGATAAAGTCAATTAAAACTCTTTTTTCACATTTACTCAGTGTCCACTTTATTAAACACAGTTACCTATTACTTGGTGTTGATGTTAGAACAGGTTAAAATTAATTAATGCATGGATTCCACAAGTGCAGGAAATATTCCTTAGGTATTTTGTTCTAATACCTTGTAATGATAATGTGGTTCCCAGAGCTTTGTTGGCCAAACACTCATGCCACAAAACTTCTGTTTCACCACATCCCAAATGTGCTGTATTGGTTTAAGATCTGGGGAAAGTGCAGACCATTGAAGTAAACTGAAGTCTTTGTAATGACCATGGAAGCAGCTTGGGACAATACGTGTTTTTTGACATGGTACAATGTCATGCAGGAGGTATCCACTTGAAAAAAAGGGCATTGTGGCCATATAGGGATGCATATGGTCAGCAACAATGCTTAGACAGGCTGTGGAATTCAAATGATGCTCAGTTAGTGTTAAGAGGCCTAATGTGTGCCAACATCAGCATGCCACAGCAGAAATCAAGATTTGCCACACCAGACAACATTTTCTTATTTTTATTTTGAACATCATATGCCCTTTTGTTGCATTATCTTCTTGTTTTTAGACGACAGGAGTATACACTTTGCCTTCTGCCATTCATCTACATCAAGGTCTGATACTGTACATGGAGTGTTCAGAGATGTCTTTCTGTAAACAGCTGTTATTTGAGCATTTGTGACAATTCTCTTCTGATGGCTTTCATTAACAAGGTGTTTTTTTTACCGCAAAACTTGTGTTCATTATTTAGTTTATTACACCGCTTTCTGTAAATTCTACAGACCTTCATGTCTTAAAATCCCAGGTTAGCAGCTGTGTCTGAAATGGTGGAACAATGAATAATCATACCATGGTCACTCTCATTTAGATCATGCATCTTGTCCATTCTAATATTTGGTCAAACAACAACTCTTCTTCTTCTTCTTCTTCATTCAGCTAGTCCTGTTAGGGGTCGCCACAGCAGATCATCTCTTTCCATATCTTCCTGTTCTCTGTATCTTGTTCCGTTATACCCACCACCTTCATGTCCTCTCTTAACATATCCATAAACCGCCTCTTAGGCCTTCCTCTTTTCCTCTTACCCAGCAGCTCCATCTCCAGCACCCTTCTCCCAGTATACCCAGCATCTCTCCTCTGCACATGTCCAAACCAACATAATCTCACCTCTCTGACTTGTCACCCAGCCATTCAACCTGAGCTGACCTTCTAATGTACTTGTTGCTAATCCTGTCCATCCTCGTCACGCCCAATGCAAATCTTAACATCTTTAACTCTGCCACCTCCAGCTCTGTCTCCTGTTTTTTGATCAGTGCCCCCATTTCTAACCCATATAACATAGCTCACTACCATCTTGTAGATCTTCCCTTTCATTCTTGCTGGTACCCGTCTACCACAAATCATTTCTGACACTCCTCTCCACCCACACCACCCTGCCTGCACTCTCTTCTTCACCTCTATTCCACACTCCCCATTACTCTGTCATGTTGATCCCAGGTATTTAAACTTTCCACCTTCACCCAACTCTACTCACTGCATTCTCACCATTCTTCTGAACGTCTTGTTATTCACGCACATGTATTCTGTTTTGTTCCTACTGACCTTAATTCCTCTCCTCTCTAGAGCATATCTCCACCTCTCTGGGGTCTGCTCAACCTGCTCCCAACTCTCACTACAGATCACAATGTCATCTGCAAATGTCATAGTCCACGGGGGCTCCAGTCTAATTTCGTCTGTCAACCTGTCACAATTTCAAATAAGAAAGGGCTCAGAGCTGACCCCTGATGTAATTCCACCTCTACCTTGAATGCATCCATCACTCCTACCCCAGACCTCACCACTGTCACACTTCTCTTGTACATATCCTGTACCACTCTTACCTACTTCTCTGCCACTCCCAACTTCCTCATATAGCACCACAACTCCTCTCTAGTCACCCTGTCATATGCTTTCTCCATGTCCAAAAAGATGCAATGCAACTCCTTCTGGCCTTCTCTATACTTCTCCATCAACACACTCAGAGTAAACATTACATCTGTGGTGCTCTTTCCTGGCATGAAACCATACTGCTGCTCACTAATCATCACCTCTCTGCTTAACCTAGCTTCCACTAATTTTTCCCATAACTTCATGCTGTGGCTCATCACTTTTATTCCTCTGTAGATACTACAGTTCTGCACCTCCCCCTTATTACTCAAAATCAATACCAGTACACTTCTCTCCTCTCCTCTGGCATCCTCTCACTTTCCCAGATCGCATTAAACAATCTGGTTAAAAACTCCACTGCCATCTCTCCTTAACACCTCCTTGCTTCCACAGTTATGTCATCTGGACCAACAGACTCTCCATTCTTCATCCTCTTCATATCTGTCCTTACTTCTTCCTTGCTAATCCGTTGCACTTCCTGATTCACTATCTCCCCATCATCCAACTTCCTCTCTCTCTCATTCTCTTCATTCATCAGTTTCTCAAAGTACTCTTTTCCATCTGCTCAACACACTCTCCTCGCTTGTGAGTCCGTTTCCATCTTTATCCTTTATTACCCTAACCTGCTGCACATCTTTCCAGCTCAGTCCCTCTGTCTAGCCAATCGGTACAGGTCTTTTTCTCCCTCCTTAGTGTCCAACCTCTCATACAACTCATCATATGCCTATTCTTTAGCCTTCGCCACCTAACTCTTCACCTTAAGCCTGATCTCCTTGTCCTCCTGTCTACTTTTTGCATCTCCCTGACTATTCTACTATTTCTTCAACAACCTCATCCTGTGTTACTCTAATTCCCCATTCCACCTCCAGGTTTCCTTATACTTCCTCTATCCAGATGTCACACCAAGCGCCCTTCTAGCTGTCACCCTCACCACTTTTGCAGTAGTTGCTCAGCTATATGGTAACTCTTCATTGCAACCCAGTGCTTGTCTTACCGCCTCACTGAAGTTAACCTTACGGCCTTTCTTTTCAACTTCCTCCATTTGATACTTGGCTCTGTCCTCACTCTCCTTCTCTTCAGTATCATTCTACAGACCACCATCCTATGCTGTCTAACTACGCTTTCCCTTGTCACCACTTTGCAGTCTCCAATCTCCTTCAGACTGACCCTGTGTTCCTCCCTCTTCTTAAAATATGTATTCGTCACAGCCATGTCCATCCTTTTTGCAAAATCCACTACCATCTGACCATCTGCATTCCTGTCCTTGACACCATACCTGCCCATCAACTCTTCATCCCCTTTGTTTCATTCAACATGTCAAATGAAATCTGTTACAATAACCTCTTCCTCTCCCTTGGGTGCACTCTTCACCACTTCAGCCAACTCACTCTAGAAGTCTTCTTTCTCATCCATTGCACACGCAACCTGCGGGGCATATGCAGTAGCAACATTCATCATTATACCTTCAATTTCCAGCTTCATAATCATCACTTTGTCTGACATTGTTTAAACATTCAAAACACTCTTGATATACTGTTCCTTCAAGGGAACCCCTACCCCATTTATCCACCCATCCACACAATGGTAGAACAATTTGAACCCGCCTCTGATGTACCTCGCCTTACTACCCTTCCATCTGGTCTCCTGCACACACAATATATCCACCTTACTTCTCTCCATCATTTCAGCTCTTTCCCCTTACCAGTCATATTAACAACATTCAAAGATCATACCCTCACTTCCATTCTTTTTATCTTCCTCTTCTCCCCTGCTCTGGACACGCCTTCCCCTCTTCTTCTCCTTCTTCGGCCAACAGTAGCCTAATTTCTGCCAGCACCCTGTTAACTAACAATATTGGTGGCGGTAGTGGCCATTGTTAACCCCGGCCTCAACCAATCTGGTATGGAAATCAGTATTGTCGTCTGCATATTGATTTGGCAAAATTTGACACTGGATGCCCTTCCTGACGTAACCCTCTCCATTTATCCAGGCTTGGGACTTGCACGAAGAATCACACTGGTTTGTGCATCCCCTGTGGCTGGGCTGGTCAAACAACAACTAAACCTCTTAATTATATATAATGAGCTGCAACCACATGATTGGCTGATTAAAGGAGAACTCTACTTGCATTCATGTGTAAAGTATTTAGATGTAATCATGGACTATGATCTAAACCGTACATTAACCAAATTACTAGGACTGCATTTTTTTTCACGTGAGGAGCAGTTGCAAAAGTTAGACCTCTTATAACACTGCAAGATGCTGAAAAATTAATTTGCACTTTTCTTTTAAGTTGACTAGATTACTGTAATGCACTCCTATCTGGGCTACCTAAGAAAGATATCAATTGGTTGCAATTGGTTCAGAATGCCAGTAGGAATCTTGACCAGTAAAAGAAAATCTGAGCACATCTCACAAGTTTTAGGATTGTTACATTGGTTACCTTTAGAATTAACCTTAAAATACTACTAATGGTATGTATATTTTGGAGTACCTGCCCCCTACATTTAAATCTTCTAATAGCAGTCTGATTACCCAAGAGCCAAGCATAAACAAAATGGTGAGGCAGCCTTTTGCTGTAATGCACCAAACCCCTGAATATTTTACCCCTTGAGCAAAGCCCTTAACCTAAAAATTGTTCCTCCAGGTGTGCTGTACAATGACTGACCCTGCACTCTGACCTCCAAAGGTCATGTAAAAAGACCATTTTCCCTCAGGGATTAATAATGTATATTAAATGAAATCAAAATCAAAAATAGAGATACACCACACTAAAACTGTGGATCATTTTAGAAAAAACTCCTAAAAAACATTTTTTTAATTTGGCTTTTTCATAACTGCATTTTAATTGTACTCCTAATAGAGTGTACATACATAGAATTCTCATATTTATCATGGATTTGCAATCTTTACTAATCTCCATGTTTCCCTGCTTTCTTTTTCCGTTTTCTGTGGTGGCGTTTTGCATCGTTGCCACCACCACCTGATCGATGGCACTCTGCAGCCACTTGTGATGGTGGAATAAAGCCGGTTGTCCCATCTGTCCATGAGACTCACTGCATCCAATCCTCTCAGACATAGCCTGGAAACAATGAGAAATAAGAATTTGAATTTTGATGTTAGATAAAATGCCTGGGGGTCCTTTGGCCTTGGAACCCTAGCAGATCTTGTTTTTTCTCCAGTTTAACTAGAGTTTTTTTTTTTTTTTTTCTTCTTGTCCTCTCCGCCATCTGACCTTACCACTGGACTCGTCTTTAGAGACTTAGGATACAATATTATATATAAAAACTTTACTTTTCTACTAATTATATATCTATGTTAATATAAACTGGTATTGGTTTATTTTTTATTACTTATTCATTATAATTTTTACCATATTTAATTTGTTTTTCTTTTCTTATAACTATTTCTTTGACATCTTGTAAAGTACACTGAGTTACATCCAGAGTATGACAATGTGCTGTAAATGTTGTTGTTGTAGGTATACCTAATAAAGTTGACACGTAGTATACACTGCATTTGTGTACAAATAGGTATATAGCTATGGACATTGCTTTTAGCAGTAATATTGTAAATAAAGGTAATATATTCTGGCTAAATAAGGCAGTGCAGGTTCCCACAGGAAAATGTTGGGGCACTAACCCAATCACCTCCATTTAATAAAGTCACAAAAATTAAACAAAAGGGGGGCTGTTGTATGCGCTACTATAAGTAACTATAACAAAAATAGCAAAGCAAAGTAAGTCATTTTTTCTACCAGTCAGCTTTAGGGGAGCTTCACTCTACAGTGCAGTTGGTTCAGAACTGACCATCTCCTTCTGGGAGGCAGGAGACTGGTAAGGGCGGAGTCAATTACCCACACTTGGCGTCTTCTCAGTGCTGCAGAGGGAAAAGAAGAGGAGAAGGTTGGCACGAGTGCTCCCTCTCGGCCTGGGGTGGTAATACCTACTTCAGAAGAGCCTGGAGGGTGATCCACAGACATGCATGTAAAAAGTTCAATCTTAAGTCAGGTGTTAACAGTGGAGAAGAAAATAACCACCCCATTATGCATATATCATTTCTTCCTCTTCTTCTTCTTCTTTCGGCTGCTCCCGTTAGGGGTTGCCACAGCAGATCATCTTTTTCTATATCTTCCTGTCCTCTACATCTTGCTCTGTTACACCCACCACCTACATGTCCTCTGTCACCACATCCATAAACCTCCTCCTAGGCCTTCCTCTTTTCCTCTTCCCTGGCAGCTTTATCCTTAACATCCTTCTCCCAATATACTCAGCATCTCTCCTCTGCACATGTCCAAACCAACGCAATCTCGCCTCTCTGACTTTGTCCCCCAACTGTCCAACTTGAGCTGACCCTCTAATATACTATTTCTAATCCTATCCATCCTCGTCACACCCAATGCAAATCTTAGCATCTTTAACTCTGCTACCTCCAGCTCTGTCTCCTGCTTTCTGGTCAGTGCCAACATCTCCAACCCATATAACATAGCTGGTCTCAATACCATCCTGTAGACCTTCCCTTTCACTCTTGCTGATACCCGTCTGTCACAAATCACTCCTCACATTCTTCTCCACCCATTCCACTCTGCCTGCACTCTCTTCTTCACCTCTCTTCCACAATCCCCGTTACTCTGTACTATTGATCCCAAGTATTTCAACTCATCCACCTTCACCAGCTCTACTCCATGCATCCTCACCATTCCACTGACCTTCCTCTCATTCACACACATGTATTCTGTCTTGTTCCTACTGACCTTCATTCCTCTCCTCTCTAGAGCATATCTCCACCTCTCCAGGGTCTCCTCAACCTGCTCCCCAGTATCGCTACAGATCACAATGTCATCGGCAAACATCACAGTCCACAGTGACTCCTGTCTAATCTTGTCTGTCAATGCATACGTCACTTATAAAATAAATCCAAAAAGTTGTTAGAAAATTTTGAGTTAAAGACTACCTGACCTACACAAAGTTACCACACAAGTCTCTTGCTGGTTATTTTCCCAAGTACTATGGTGAAGGCTAGTGTACATGATTTTTGTGGAAAACAGCAAAGGTGTTGTACTAGCTCTAGATAGATAGATAGATACTTTATTAATCCCAAGGGGAAATTCACATACTCCAGCAGCAGCATACTGATAAAGAACAATATTAAATTAAAGAGTGATAACAGTGAAGGTATAACAGACAGACAATAACTTTGTATAATGTTAACGTTTACCCCCCCGGGTGGAACTGAAGAGTCACCTAGTGTGGGGGAGAAACGATCTCCTCAGTCTGTCAGTGGAGCAGGATGGTGACAGCAGTCTGTCGCTGAAGCTGCTCCTCTGTCTGGAGATGATCCTGTTCAGTGGATGCAGTGGATTCTCCATTATTGACAGGAGCCTGCTCAGTGCCCGTCTCTCTGCCACGGATGTCAAACTGTCCAGCTCTGTGCCTACAATAGAGCCTGCTTTCCTCACCAGTTTGTCCAGGCGTGAGGCGTCCCTGTTCTTTATGCTGCCTCCCCAGCACACCACCGCATAGAAGAGGGCACTCGCCACAACCGTCTGATAGAACATCTGCAGCATCTTATTGCAGATGTTGAAGGACGCCAGTCTTCTAAGGAAGTATAGTCGGCTCTGTCCTCTCTTGCACAGAGCATCAGTATTGGCAGTCCAGTCCAATTTATCATCCAGCTGCACTCCCAGGTATTTATAGGTCTGCACCCTCTGCACACAGTCTCCTCTGATGATCAGAGGGTCCATGAGGGGCCTGGGCCTCCTAAAATCCACCACCAGCTCCTTGGTTTTGCTGGTGTTCAGTTGTAGGTGGTTCTCGTGTTGTCATTACATTAATAAAAATATAGTGCCTATTTCTATTTAATTGAAACCAAATCTGTAAATCTAATATGTAATTTTCTTCATGCATTATCCAATCATAAAGTGAAAAAACACCCAATCACATCATTCTTGGGGAACATTTTCTTTTGTCTGAACCAACATTAACCCTTCATGCATACAGCAATACTCTCAAATTCAAAAATCCAACCCAAAGAGGCCAGACACCTAAACAGCATTTACACCCAAAAGTATAATTAAAATGTTACCTTGCCTCCCATCTTCACACACATGCTCTTGTGATGTACGGTTTGTAACTGGTTTGCCAAATTATTGAAGACACACAAGTCTAAAGCCACTTTCATAACTCTACAAATATTTGGCAGTTAAAATGGTATTTTTTATTATGTACAAAGTCTTGATCTTTTATTAGCAATGCACAAATCAGTAGAAATCCCAAAAACTCTTTGCAATATCTTTACAAAGGCGTTCCCTTATGCAAATTAACTACATTTATGCAAATTAATATTTTTTACCAAGAAAAACAACTGAAAAACTTCACAATGTGGAAAATATATCAGAAAAATTCTGTGATGCATCATGTATGAAATTTCCCTAATTTACATCCCATCATAACTCGAAAACTATAAGGCAAGGGAATTTTTTATTTACACCAGTAACTTTGACATGTGAGATAATCCAGTACAGTAATTTTAATCAACATCTGGGGAAGCCAGAATCATTAAACAGGAAACCATGCCAGTAATACTAATAATGATACTAATAATAATATATCACACAGGTGTACATTGTAAAAATTGTTTTGATTATTTCATGTGATTTTTATTTATTTTTGGGTGCTGAGTTCAAAAATGAAAACCGTTTTCTCCAAACACATTTTTGAGCTGTCAATTGTTCTTTTATTGATTTCACAACATAATTAAATATCATTACTCGATTTTAATGATAATTTGCTTGAATGTAATATTTTCTAATTTTAAAATCTATGCTTAAAACAAAAGTTTTTTTTTTAACAGCTATCGAGTCTTGTTCCATCGTGTGGTGGGTGCGGCAACGAGCTATCAGCGCATGCCCCCAACTACAATGAGCACCGTTGGTTTGGATGATGATTCTGCATATCTTGCTGGGTTAGCAGTCAGGACATTCAAAATCCCCATGTTTTCTCTGCGAATGAGACTACAGAGCCAAGAATTGACAATGAGTTTAGAAGGAATGATCAGCTAGAAACAAGCAGAAGCTTTGTGCCAAAACATCATTAGATCTACCTTGGTGGATCCAGATACAGTGCTGCTACCACCATTTCATATTAAACTTTTTTAATGAAACAGTCTGTTAAAGCAAAACATGGAACTTGTTTTATGGATTTGTACACAAAGTTTCCCGGTTTGCATGAGGCTAAACTGAAAGGAGATTAATTTGATGGGACACTGAACAACAATGGAATGTGTGGCTTGGGTATCATTCAAAGAAGTAAGTTCTAAGTCTTTATGTAACAGCAGAGATCCAATTTATGAAGAAAACTGAGAAAAAAGTATTAGTCAAATTTAAGGAATTGGATTGCAGCATGAGTTTCAAAACTTGCTTTTTGGCATTTGCATTTGAAAATGTTCCTGAAAATGTTGAAGCAGTAAGTGAAGAGCAGGGTGAAAGATTCCATTAGGATATCAAGGGCATGGAAAGAAGGCACCAGGCATGTTAGGATGCTATAATGATGGTGAACTACTGCTGGATAATACACCAGGAAAAGTGGACAAACAACAGGGACACCAAATGAAGAACCTAAGAAGTGACACAAGCTAGAGATGTTGTATGTAAGTCAATGAAAATGTATTATTGTTTATTTACATATATGTTTAAAAATATTAGATTGATTAAATATTTTCATGGTAAATTAATTTAAAACAATTTTGTAACATGAATACATTTTGTAAATTGTTCAATTTTAATTAAATATCTTTTCAAATTTCTACTTAAATGTTTGACTTGATGGAAACATTTTAATCATTTTTATTTTGTGTTTATTAATACAAATAAAAAGACCCTTTCATATAATTAAAACAATTTTTGAGTTTGATGTTACTGACCTGATTTTCTTTCTTCCACTACATGGTGATAGAGGGAACCAAAGCCTAACAAAAGAGCAATGCAAGTAAGGCAGACACAAAAAATGTATGAGAAGTTAACAACAACAACAACAATAATAATAATAATAATAATAATAATAGGGACAAAACAGGATTAAGACCTTCACAGGACCCAAAGTGTCGAATCAAAAACTTTATATTGGGTCAACTTCACCTTCTTTTTTGTTTATTTATGTATTACAAAGAATGCAACAAGCTACTTGATGAGTCCAACATTGCGTCTGCGAGAAATCAGTTTCAGCAGTTAACGAATATCTTAAACATTTCTAAAAAGCCATGCGCTACAGATGGTGGTGTAACGGGGCGCTTTGGGATCGCACCTGCACCAAAGACCGGTAAAGGGTTTGGCGTTGTTTGGTGTTAGGTGGTCTTACCTGAGGTCTCCTATCCAGCAGAACTGCACTTTACATTGCGAAGCAGCGACTTTAGCTGCCTCCTGACTATCTGTAAGGTCAGGCTCATGAGTTTAACCGCAGTGACTTACTGAAATCACTTTTGGTTTATTTTTTGAAAATGCCAGGTATAGTTTTCAGCAAAACAGCACATTTTGCTTTTTTCTATGCATTTAAAAAATGCCTTTTTGAAATTAATTATAAGTGGTCGCACGAAATTTACTCATGTAAATCCACAAATGTAATTACGTTATTTTACCAATTAGTTTTTAGTAGTATCAGCCCAACTAAGATTTTAATACAGTTTTTGCGGGATTGCAACTATAGATATTCAGTTTACTTAAATATTTTACATACATATTCAGTCGATTTTTTTCCAAGTATACAAAACTCAACAGGCTCTCGTTTTGAACGACCATGCAGATGGACGTTTTCTTTTTTTTTCCGGCACTGTAGTACATCAAATGAACGCTCTATTATAGTGGCCCTTTCGACACTTGATCGTGTTTCACCCATATCAACCAATATAACTCATATTTGTCTTATAAAATTGTTATTTTGGTCTAATTTGATTGTTTTATAATCATGAGTATCGAAATAGGATACGGTGAGGAACTGCGGATTGCTATTAGTACCTGTACAGTCGGTGAAAACAAGGTTTCTTTTTAGGTGTTTTTTTTTCGTATTTGCGACCCCCCTTTGCGAACAAAGCCCACAGATGGACACCCAATTCACTGTAGTGGCCACGAATAACGACACACAAAGCAGACGTGAACTCCATCAGCTGTGGGTAAAGTTCAAGAACTAATTCTGTATTGCAGTGATAATAATAATATCCCATTTTCAGCAGTGTTTGTTTCTGTAAATTTATGTAAAACAAAAACCAACCGTAGGAGGATGCCAGTCCTTTAAAGGAGCCCATACTCACACTGGCACACGCAGACCAGGAGTATAGGACAGTGGTTATCATTTGGCCATGGGACCCAGTTTTAACTATGTGTTCGGTTCACTTTATTAAGCAGTGGTTTTAATGTAAACTAGCCAAATTTTTCCCCTGAATGGCACACGTTAATAAATAACAGTAAATTAATATTCAGCATTTAAATACAGTGTACATAATGGATCACGCAAGGTACTCATCCAAATGTCTCGACACACGGCTGTTCAATACTGAATCATTGTTTGTGTCCATGTGTCTTTTTGATTGGTTACCAGGGTTTGTCTGATTCTAACGTTTGTTGAAATCAGAGGTAAGTGAGGAGTGCAGAGGACAATATGTCATAGTTTTCAGTCGGCTGACTCGTCTAGAATTTCGGTGCACATATCTATTGCACGTGCAAGACAAGCTGCTCTGCAGTATGAGCGCTATTGCAGTTTGATATACAACGAGACTGTGTGTCCCGAGTGCCTGATGGCTTGTTGAACAAACACGCTAGAATGTGAAGCCTGAAGTTTTTTTATTTTTAAAAGTCAAAACGATTCACTTCTGTTAAGTACCATCCGTTGTTTCCAGATTTCTTCATACTTAAAGGCTACCTGCTTTCGTTTGCTATACCACGCCGCAGACGATGCTCAACGGACATTGCTCGATGTGCTTCACAATAGGAGTAAATCTATACCTTAGAAAATCTGGGTTTTAACGTTTTTGTTTGGTTCAGGTTTTTGGGATAAAACTTGCGAGGCTGATAACGGAACTGGAAGAGTTCCGAGTAGGTGATGCTACGGGGCATTTGAGGAACCTGACCACGTTTATTGGCTTTCTTAATTAAGCATGCAGGGTATAAAAGGTTGTCATCTGTTCGTAACTGGAATTACAGTATGCCAGTCATTTCCTCGGGAGAAACCTGTTCCTTTGACTGAATGTAGAACATAAATATGCAATCAGTAACCTCGTAAAATAGTGGCTTTTAACGTTCAGTCCTCAAGGCCCCTTGTGGAAGTAGTTTTTGTTCCAATCACTTCCTTAATCAGTCAGTCATTGTTACCTTTAATTGACATAATTGTTTGAATAGCTGATCCGGTTTATCTTTTTATTTTGCATTTATAAAAGTGCAGTAGTGTCAGATTTGCACTTAAACGAAATCAAGACATATTTATATTTTTGTGCATCTCTAAAAGCTTACTTTGTTTTTTTTAATTCACTTCTACTGTGCAGTTTGCTTTCCTAATTGTTTCTGAATGCAGAAAATTAACATTGAGCACAGCAGACATCAACACAAATGACTCTGAAAAGAGCATCTAGAGTCCTTAAGACATGTGCTGACCGATTTTGTAGTATATTGTCACCTGTTCAGTCGTTCCTAAAGACTCCACACACTTAAAATCATTCTTTAGTGACACTTAATGGTTCTATACTGAATTGTATGGTTCATCATAGAACTAGTGCTTAACAAAGGACCATTTCGTATATGAAGTTGGTATGTTATGCTTTGAAAAGTTCATAAAAATCCTGAAATATATATTGCATGGTAGGCTACCTACAGAGTAAGTAATTCTGGACTGTCCTAGGTTATTGTATGCAGCGAGGGTCATTTTAAAATCATGACCCTCTGTTATTTCACACATCTGTTAGCATCAATTGATGGTTATTTACTGTATGGAGCCTATTATGGATCTAAATAAACATTCCATCTGGAAACTTCATGTGGATGGGTCTTTTGGGAACCAAAAATGGTTCCCCTATGGTATCGCTCTGAAGAACCACTCTGGGACCTTTATTTTTAAGAAAGCAGAAAGTGCTGCTGCTGTAGAAAAGATTCTGCATTGTTCCCAAACCAAAAAAAGGACCTAATGACAACAGACACAAGTCACTTATATCTCACATATATTAAAATTAAAAACATGTATATCAGTTTCACATAATACAATTGTTTTTTAACATACATTAAGTATGCTTTATATACTTAATGTGTTGAAGCAACATATTTTATGTAAATTGAATATTTTTATTAATTATATTAAATCAACATAACTCAGGTCAATAAAACATATTTTAATAATTCTTTGTAAACTTTTTTTTTTAATTCACATCACCAAGTTACTTAAGTATGTATAATCTATTTAGGTTTAATTGTTATGCTTGAATCACAGTTTATGTTCAAAGTGATTAAATTAGAAATATACACAAGTTTGCTTATACCAATAGTTCTGTTGTATACAGTAGGAGGTAAAGAAAAAGACAACTTTCTGATGTAGGGTGGGAAACATATTTGCCAGTGTATCAAACAAAAACAAAACTATCATAAATAATCTTCCACACACCATGGCATTCAGAAAAAGTCAATTTACTAAGTCTTTAACTTAGTTTCCAAATTTATAAAGGTGTGGAAATCCCATGGACCACATTCTAACCAAATGGGCAGATCCTTATGCAAATACAGGATAGTCACATACGTAAAACATTCTTTTAAGCGAAATCAACTTAATTCAACAGTGTATAGTGAAGGTGTGCATACCATGTTTTAAATATAAAAAATTGCCAATGCTGATCATGCCTCTGTTTAAGCAAAATGTTGTAATGGTTTTGTTTCAACATAATTTGAATTGTGTTAACATGACATCTAAGAGAATGATGAGGCTATGATGTCCTGGAGAATGGAATATTTGTTGGACAGACTGCAGTTTGCAAAACTCAAGGACTGTGTGTCTCATGTGGATATGAGCAACACTAGAGCACCATAAGGGACAGGCCTGTATCCTTTTCTCTTCACTTTGTGCACCTCAGGCTATAAATATAACACCAGGTCATGGCACTTGCACAAGTTCTCAGATGACTCTGCACTTATGGGGTGCATCGATAAGGTCAGGTGAAGAACTTTGTTTCTTAGTGCAGAAAGAATTGTCAGCAAAACCAAGGACCTGGTAATCGACTTTCTCCACATCAAAGAGCCTTCATATCCATTCACTGTTCAGGGAGTGGATGTAGAGGTGGTGCTCTGCTACAAGTACTTGGTGGTCCACATCAATGACAGGGTGGACTAATCTCATAAAACAGAGGAACTAAGGGCAAAGCAGCCTTTTATTTTCTTATGAAACTGCATTCCTTTGCTGTGGGTAATGACTTCTTTCACCTGTTCTACAATTCTTTCTTGGCCAGTGGTGTGTTGGGCCAGTAACATCACTTCAAAAGAGGCCTAACAAATTAACAAACTAAGCAAAAAACCAAGTTCAGTACTGGGATGCACGTTCAACCCACTGAAGGTAGTAGAGGAAGAGAGAATAAAATCAAAACTGAGTGCCATTATGAACAATGCTGCACATCCTCTCTCTAAAACACTGCTACAGACTTATTTCAGCCAACAAATATTCAGCAGAAGTGTGTTAAGAAAAGCTACTGGGGGTCCTTTATACCAATGGCAATACGCCTGCATAATGTCTCACTATGACTGTAACTGCCACAACAGAAATTGTCTTTCTTTTTAGTCATTCTGGTGTATGTTTGGACCACAGTGTGTATTTATTTATTCAATGAGCTTCTGTAAAAAGCCAAATTTCCCCGAGTACAAATAAAGTTCTATTTATCAGTCTACTTCAACATTACCCACTTGTGTACGTATTAGAAAATAATTGTCTAAATAACCTTAAAATAAAAAAATTAAAATGAAAAGGAAAATAAATGCTTACCCATCTAACACATAAATTCCCTCTTCAATTAGTAAAAATATAGCATAACCAGTAATTTCTGGGAGGTTATTGTAAAAAAAAAAAAAAACACCACACTGGGAAATAGCAACCTTGTTTATTAAGACAGGAGTCCAAGTAAGAGAAGAAATGGGTTGAGATAAAAACCCACAGCCACTAGGGATCCTAAGGACTTAAGGTTGAGAACAACTGCCATAAAACATTAAATCAATGGCTGATTTAAAAAAAAAAAAAAAACTTAAGTTGGACATATCCAGGGATGATAGGTGTATTATGTAATTTTATACACAAATAATATTAAAAAGTTCAAACTAAGTAAACTGAAATCCAATGCTTTACAATAGTTTACAGTTTTCTTTTTGGTTTGCCTTAGCATTTCTCACTTCTTCCAATTCCAATTAATACAATGGGAAAAATCAATTTTAAATCGTGTAAAGTTGGATGTGTTCTTGGACCATTTACATTTGTGGAATGTACCATAAATAATAAATAGGTTTAAGATAAACCAACTTTCATATTTCATACTCCTGTTATAAAAGAGCAAAACAAACATATTTATAATTTTAAGGAAATATTAACACCAGCTGTCAATTTAAAAACAAAAATTCACGATCACACTAAATAAAAGTGCAATCACATAAGAAAAGTAAATGAACAATACTTTCCTCTTCAAAGTTACAAAATACACAGGTTAAATCAAGATCTTTTCAAAATCTTACAAGCTCCTGGTCAACAGGATAAATGCGTACCTTCTTGAGATAAGCTTCCTCCTAATTAATATCAAACCACAGACTATTTGCTGAAGTGGTTCTATACTTATTGTTAGAATTGTGTCTTACATTCTTGTACCTTCCAACATTAGATTTATCTCCACATTTAACTTTAAATACACGAGGATTGCATTTTGTAATAATTTAGTAAGCTCAGAAGGTATGGCGTCAAATACAATTGCAGATCCTGTCATTGATACTGGAAGTCCATACTTCTCTAAAAACTCTGAATAGGAAAGTAAATGGCCGTTATTATGAAACAATCATTTTAACAACAAAATATAAATTTTAAACCAATTGAAGTGGAGGAACACCTTTCAAGTAGGCGATCTGTACCTGGCACCGCCAGTTGTTCGTGCGCCCCCACGCGGCGAGGCTGCAGATCAAGCGAGCGTATAGCATCTCCCATGGATGTATTAGAGCGAATGTTGCACTTCTATGCGTATGATAAGCCTACATTATGAACAGTTTAGTATTTTAGAATGTTTATTTATTGCATGCAAAGCTCCCAGCTGGCAGTAGCGGCCAATATGTCAGCTGGGGCGAATGGTGCGGTGTGCCATCGATCCCGTTATTTGTGACAAGGGACACGTCGCGCGCTCACAGCGCCTCTCGTGTTGCACTTTGACAATGTGCAGGTCTGCGTTACGCACTTGGAAACAGTTTTCCTCCCACGCTGTGCCGTAGTTTTCACACATAACGCAATATTTTCGTTATTTTCGGTCGCGAATAACTTTATTTTTTCTTATGAATTACCGCACCTGTCACTAGAAAACCTGTGTTCTCCGTCGATTTTCTACTCTCTTCTCTCTCTCTTTGAGTTGGGTTGCTACTAAGATGGCAGCTGCTGTGCACCACTAAGCCACGCGTGGCGCTTCCTGCTCCCAGGCGACCCAAAGTACATCTGTCCTCACGTCTGTCTACAAGCGGCACCAATTAACAGTGGGGTACCACGGAAAAGACCAGATTTCATGTGCCCCCGTGCGGCGGGGCAGAGCCATCAAGACAGCAAGAGCAAGAAGCCGGGGAGCGAGCGCGGCGGGTCACGTGACCCCGCACGCCGGGCCTGCTGTCGGTGTTCAGCAGACGGAGAGAGAGGAAGAAAAATGGCGGCTGCGGGCGAGCCGGAGCGGGACGCCAGCCATTGGGCTTGAGCTTTCTCTCACTAACTGAGTCCGGGGCTTAACGGGTGCGAGTGCTACGCGTTGTGCGCTGCTCCAGCATTCGGAAGGTGCCCGTTTGCCCGTATTTGCGTCTGGGAATTGCAGCCGAAATCGGCCCGCGAAAATAATAGCTGTTTTCTTTCTGGCTGCACGATGAGGGGGAGACGAGGCAGGCCGCCCAAGCAGGCGCTGATGCAGGAGCCCTCTCCGGGACCAGTCCGGGGACTCCGACCCAGGCGAGGGCACTGGGCGAAGGGAAGAGGCGCCTCGGAAGTCGAATTTCCAACGCCGCGCAGAGGCGGCCACCACTCGGCCAGAGGCAGGAGGAAAGTGGGCTCGACCACGGCATCATCGGGAAGAGGCAGGGGCAGGGGGGCTGGTGGAGGCAGGGGCAGGAGGAGCAGCAAGGTGGTCTACGACGACCACGAGAGCGAAGAAGAGGAGGATGCGTCCAGCCTGCGTTCCGAGGAGGAATACCCGGCAGAGGAAGAGTTACCGTCGGAAGATGACGACGAGGAGACGCCGATGGATGAAGAGTCCGACTACCTAGAGGAGCTCGAAGAGGAGGACGACGACGATGCCAGCTACTGCACGGAGAGCAGCTTTAGAAGCCAGAGTACGTACAGCAGTACCCCAGGTAAAATAAATCGAGAGCAGCTGCTGAGCCGTTCAGGAAGCTGCATTGTTCAAAATGGAGATCTTCGCGGGGGCCGAACCGGGAGACCGTAGGTCCTTCCCGAGCTGCTGTGGCCTCACTCTCTTCTTGCCGCAGGTGCGCTTCGGTCTGCTTTGTGTCGGGGCAAGTGTTCACCTGGTAGCTTTCTCGAGCTACGTTGAAGTAGCCGGTGAGAGTTCGATTACGGCGGGGAAACAGAGGGGCGAGCAGCTTTAGCGTCCCCCGCTGGCGGCGCGTCAGTCTAGTTGTCAGGGAGCCATGTGGCCCTCTTGTTTTCAAAACAAGCGCTCGTAACTCACCTGCTTTATAAATAGTAGGGGTGGGAGGTAAAGGAGAACCTCCCCGGCTTTAGAGTCAAAGCTCCCCTCTAGTTCGATGGACGCCGGCTTCCACGTTCATGAATAAGTAAGGATGTGTTTCGCTTGTTGTGAGGTAACCCAGCTTCGGGTTCGGATCATTCAGGTACTTTTTTTTTAATTAAAATTGCGCCGCCTATATTCTCTGATTAAATGCAATTAAACATTTTGACCATTGTTACCCTGCGATGATGTATACTACTTGAAAGGATACCTTCATTTAAATATAATACAAAATTTATAATGTAAAATAATTCAGTACACTTGATGGTGGCATCAGTGCTGTACACTCGCGAGGCAAACGAAAGGTGTTGAGGCCGTTTTAGATGGCGAAATGCAACTTTCACTCTGGCCAAGTTAGCAGACCTTTCTTGATGTGCCGATATTTTTAAGTGTCGTACATTTTTCTTTTCTTTTCGCTATTTTCGATGCATACATGTGCCATTCCATGTATTATAGTTTTGGATTTGGTTTGTTGGAGTTTAGTGATTGGGGCTTGCCCATCAGATCCACACAGTTATCAGGAATGCGTTTTGCTAATATGTTACTTTGAACTTTTTGTGCGACTTAAGCTTTGTTGCTTTTAAAACAATGCTTTTGATTTTTTATGGAAGACCTTTGTAACTGGGACACATATTTGTACAGTGTAATACACTAGCTATATTTTTGCACTTGAGGCTGAAAGGAATCATTGATGTGACCAGCAATATACAAAGCTGACTTATGAGTTTGCCCTGCATGGGCTGAGGTCAGCAGTGACCTCCCTTAGGGTTATATTCTGGGATTGTATATTAAGTTTGAATAACTGCACATATCCAGATGCCGGGAGTAGTCAAATTTTTAGATCACAGTATAACTTGAGAATAGGCATGAGACAATACATTTAGCCCAAAATACAAATTATGTTACTATTTTGGCTTCATAATACAGTATTCTCACAATTTGGAATTTTCACAAGAAGAAATGTACTGTATACTTAGTGTTACTTATTATGAGGCATACATAAATCAAAAGCACTTAAGAATAATTTCAAATCAGTGCCAAACTATGCAAGTGTTTACACAAGTTTTTAACTGCATAACACAATTCATATTGCAATTCAGGCTTCACAATGCAATATTCCCACAGTATGAAGTCTTCATAAAAGAAATGTACTGCATGCTTAGTGTTACTTATAATGAGATCCTCGTAAATCAAAACGGTGCAAAATGCATTCAGATCAGTTCACAAATATCTAGGTTTGAACATTTTCTAAGGTTTTTCATTTTTTTATTCAAATAAATTAATCTTAACTATTAACTAAGGATGCTTTGTTCAGGATTTTTAAGGCTGATACTGATCACTGATTTCATGTTACTTGAGTGGCTAATTCTGGTACCGATTCAGAACCCCATTCCTTTAAAAAACATTTTGCACTAAGCTCCTACATAACCAGATGCATTGAAAATTTATGTCCTATATTAAAGTGCATTTTTATATTTACACTATAAACCACTGGTGGTAAGTGTTCATTTTTTATTAACAAATGGAAATTCTGTTGGCTTATTGCTCAGTGACCATAAAAATACTAAAATAACATTTCCTTAAAATGCACAGTAATAAAATATCTACAAAAGTATTTAAACATAATACATATGGCATTAAAGAAAATGCTTTTCATAATTACAAGCTGTCATATTGTTAATTTTTTTCTATAACGTACCTATCTTAAACAAAAAAAGTAGTTTTCATTATTTCTCTAATAACAAAAAAATTATATATGTTGTACGAATGGAAGCAAAGGGCTGTGATACAGTTTGCATATTAGTAGCGGGAAATTGACAAAGGGAGAAAATTAGTCATATCTTAAAATAGTTTTTTTTTTAATTCGTAAACGTTCGATAACGTACCAGGTGTCATATTCAAAGGAAAATGTTTAGATATACAGGAATAAAAGGCAATATATAGCAAATGAGGGAGGCTGATGGGGGGAGTGGATTTTGCTGTTAATTAGCAAGACTATTAATAATTAAGCAACAATTTCAAATTCATCTTTATCTTTTTACAATTGAAACAAGCTCGCTGTTCAAACTCAAGCGCTGTCCAATGTAATTTAAAGGACAAAATAAAAAGGTCTGAATTCATTAAGGTAGCTTTTCTTGCCGTATTGTTTAACTGCACAAGGTAACTCCTCTGATTCCTTTTTCTTAGTTTTTTGGTAAACTATAACGTAAAGGCTAATATTCTAGTCGTCTCTGCTCTCTTGTAACACAAGCTTTGACTTTCTTTGTTTACACTACAGGGTGTTCCCTGCCAAAAAAAAAGAGGCACCCACTGGTTCAATAACCATAATACCTCACGTAAAAGAGCACTGCAACTGTGTTACTATAAAGCCTAAAAAAGCAGGTGCTGAAAAGATCATATTTTGGGATTGGCCAATTTACAGATCACCAATTGAGTCTTTTGAGTGAAAATCAGCTGATTAAATCTGCGACCAATTGATCGGAGACCTCTACTATTAACATAAAATATTTCCGTTCCAGTAAAGTAAGACAAGTTGCATGTTGATTAGTTCATGTAAGAATTTCACTGCACGCTGTCCGTATGCCAGTAGTAACTTATAAATCTATATTATAAGGCCACTCCAGTATAAAACAATCCAAATCTAATTTATCTCTTTGTTTTCTGAGTTAACATCAAACATTACTCCAGTAATGGCTTCCCTTTTATTTCCTGCTCAAGTGCCTTACTGACAAGTTAGCTGTGGTTTCTGACTGGATTTATGAATAGCTTATAATGTCATATTTCCTTTTAAGAAAAATATGAATATCAACACTCTGCATGAAGCTGAGATGTGTCTGCAGTGTCCCCGGTAGGGATGTCACAATACCAGAATTTTTGTATTTGGTACCAATATCGGTGAAATTTCACAATAGTTCATACCTATTCTGTACCACTGTAAAAACAAAAATCCCCTTCACCAGCTTTTTACTTAAAAGTAACCCCATTATTCAAGTGGACAATATTGTGCCTTTTTGTAATTTAATATAAAATACTAGCCATGCTATCTATCTAAGACAGGTGATAGAATAATTTAAAAATATTTGTATCTCTTGCCCTGTATGTACCTTTCCTTTTTATCCATGTGTGTCTGAACCTCTCATGACTGGTGCTCACTCTCCGCCGTTTCACAAACTCTGTCACTATACTTGAGGTGCCTTTCTCGACTCCTGTCTGGTTTTATGTTTTCAGTCCTTGATGGCAACTCTCTCAACATGTCTCAGATCCCTTTTATCCTCCTTTTGTGTCTCACACTCGCACTTCTTGTTTTGATTGCATCACCAAAGACAAACCAACCATTCAGATTGGTCTGAGGCACTGGACACACACACATACACACACACAGACAGACCAGAGTGTTTTATTATATATTACATGCAAATACAGTGCATATCATTCAAGTAGTTTCCCAGATATCATTGTGAATTATTATTGGTTCATAAAATGTCCAATTACAATGCAAGAACCTTTAATGTGTGATAGACCAGTGGATTCTCCCTGTGCAACAAGTGAGGAATTGTTATTGTAGTGGGAGTTCTGCATAGGATTTATAAAGAATCATAATGGAAATCTGATTTATCTTAAACATGTGCACATTCTAATTTTATTCTCTGACATTTTCTCACATGTAAGTGAAAAATACTGAATACAATCAATAATAAAAAAATGTGAACATTATATCTTTACTGATGAATTTGTGAAATCTGAAATAATTGAGGATATTTTCATTTAAATAAACCCTTTAAAGCTGTGTTTGTAACAACAAGCTTTTAAAATATGGTTTGTCAGAGAATCCATCTGTTGGTTTCTAACATTTGCTATTGTAAGATTTAGATTTGTATCATGACTACAGTCGTATTTGCTGGTGAAAACCTTACTAAAGAGTAATATTTAATGGATGAGTCAATCTGATTCAAATTTCAAATGTCACAAACTCCTGCTGCTTTAATTGCCCAAATCTGTCATTTTTTTGTCAAAATTTCAAGGCTTTCTATATGAAATCACATTTGTCAGTTTTGCATGAATCCATTATTCAAGAAATCTTGTTAAAAAAAACCAAAAAAAAAAAAAACCTTTATAGTACTGTTTTCAAATTATCGTACTGGATATGAGTGATCATACTTTGTTATTATCAAACATGTATACAAATGCAGAATTATAAGATTTATTAGACTGGAATTACTTGTATTCAGTCAGTTGTAACTGAGAGACAGAATTATTTGCCAATGTAACATTCAGACGTACTGCTTTCACTACTTTTCATCATATTTTAGAGGTTATGATCTTAAAAATTAGTTTGCCTTTAAAAACCAGCTAAGTGATACAAATTTATCAATTGCAGATTCATGTTCAGTGTGATGTTTGGTCCGTATTGCTTTAACTATGCGTCTGTGCTTTTCTGTTAACACAATACATGTCATGTTACTGGAGAGTAGTGCTTTGTGCTTCAAAGTATCAAAATAGTAAAAATATTTTGGCATTAACAAATGGAGCAGCTCATTTCATCACTGGTGTAGTTAAGCCAAATAGCCATTTCTTTTAAAATTTGCCTTAATTTTTACTTGCTACATCTGTTAGCAATGCTGCCGTATAGTTTCCACCCACATCTCACAGTCCTATGTGAGTGATCTTGATGCCACCTAAAAAACGGATGGATGCTGAGACGAATATCTGTAGATAAACAGTCAGAGAATGAATTCAAAGCCTTCATTCCTTTGTCAGTGTAGGATTTGGTATTAAAAAGCAAATAATCATGCCATCTACAAGCTAAACAATATATAACTCGCATCTAATCAGTGATGTCATGCGATCTCCTCTCAAATCGTGCCCAGATCTATTTCTGCAATAGGTGGTTTGCCCCACTTTTTTTTTTTTTTTTTTTTTGAAATTTGAATGACCCTGGCAATTATGTACTGAAATTCCCCTACCTCGAACACAAAGGATTTCCAGACATAACTTCTGCTGTTTTTCTTTAAGATGTATTAATGCGGTTCTATAGCAACATTAGCCATTTTCATGTGTAGTTTTTACTGATGCTTTTTATCTTGTATAATTGTGTGTTCTGAACTGATACATCTACTGACAAGCAGACATCGATGTGGCACCACCTTCCACTTTTTTAAAAAATAAAATAAAAATCCAGTACCATTATTTTTTTTGGTGTTGTGATATCGACAGTTTTTTATGACATCCCTAGTTCTCAGTTGAACATGCTCATTCACTGAGTACAGACGTCTGATTTAACCAGAAACACAAGCGCTTGGAATTTGGCTACTTTTCTCTTTGCCATTCTAGAGGACTTTGGTTGCAAGATTCACTGCTGTGTAATGTAATTTATCCCTTTATCTGAATTAGTAACATTGAAAGGTGTATTGATGTCTCTAGCACTCATTCTCACATCCACGGCTCATGACAGCTGCAATAAGTGTAGCTTGCTTCTCCCAGTTGTGTTTTAGTATATCTTGAGAACTGTTCCAATATGGTAAGTTTGTGCTTTGGCAGTTCTGATTGATTTAAATACAAGTCTATGGATGCAGTTGTGTATCTATAAAACCATCTTGCAATTAGCCATACTCGCTCGAAAATGCAACTTAACAAAATTAAGTGTGTGTGTGAAAAATACTTAACCTGTGGTCCCAGCCACACTATTGCATACAGTTGTGCACAGACAATTTTCTCCTTCATATAATTATAAAGACAGTGAATATTGTTTTTGTCAAAGTGCAAGTGTATAGTTTTTAAATTTGATGTTGAAATCCAATGCTTTCGATGAGATGTTTTTGTTTAACTTTGTATTTTATTTCAGTTGTTCTTCTCTTATGCAACACACAATACAACATCGCTTTTCATACTGGCAGTATTTTGTGTTGTGAAAATATAATGAAATATCATGTCATTCCTATTAGAGAATTATCAAAAATTGAGGATACTTTAAAAAGAAAAGTTAGACTTTTAACCGTTTTCAAAAATTGGCAAACGCATGAAAATGCAGTTTACAACATAAGAACAATAATTATTTATACAAGATGGGTGACAGGAATCAAAAAATAGAAAGGATTGAGTGGTTTATGCTGACATGTTATTCTCCTCTTCCAGGAAGTTAGAAAAGCTCATTTAAAAGTTTATACAATTATAAAGCTGTTGAATGCAAATCTGTGGATGTTGTGTTTTTACACTAAAGCGCCAGTAGCTTGAAGTACTGTGTCTAATGATCATCATAATACAAATAACAAACAAGTTCTGTGAAAGAGTAAGGTGCGATATGTCTGGACTAACTTAAGAGAGCCAAACGTTTTTGGACCACTTAAGGAAGATCTAAAGCTATCTGAGTGATGAAGCAGAATTCTTTAGATATAATAATAAAATATGCACTTGAGCTGAAGATCAAAGTTGTAATGAGCAAAGAAGGGTACACAATATGGCAACAGAAATTAAGGAGATGTACAGTTAAATTGAGGGTTGCATACTGACTGCCCCTTTAGATTTAGCATCATGGGTTGAAATCCTGCACAAAGTTGTCATTTATGTGAAGTTTCCATGCTCTCCCTACTTCTGCATTGGTTTTCCATTTGGGTGTTCTGGTTTCACAAAGATAGGCATGATAGGTTAATTAGTGAATTGCAGTAGGCTTAGTATGGTTTACACATGAGTGGGCACTTTGATACAGTAGCCCTTTGTTTGACTTTATGGTCAGTGCTGCAAGGATACACTTTTGCTCCCACATCCCTGATTTTGATTAAAGTGTTAAGTTCTGTTACAATTAAAATAGATACCAAAAAACACCTTTTCACACACAGGTTTTGAGAGAACCTAGTAATTTGAAATAGATATTTTGATTGTGTTAATAAACAAAACACAAGATTCAGTATGCTTCTCATGTTTATGGGATAGGCTCTGTCTCCCTATGGCTATTAATTTTTAAATATGTATTATTCAGTGAAACTAGATTACTGGACTGAAGGGCTGTTATGATCTAAAATTTATTGTGTTTTTTTTATTTTTATAAGTTTTAGATGCATCAGAGGATGGACAGATAGCTCAAATATGGATTTTTTTTCTGTTGCTGATGTTTACCATAATTTATCTGAAATTATTCATACTAAGACAATTAAATATTCAATGTAGAAAAGTTTAAATGCAGGAGAGAACTCTGATACAGGGTGTCACTCAGACATAGTCTTTCATAATGGATGTTTTAAGTTCCCAGTTAACCTGGCATGCATATTTTTAGTATGTTGCAAAAATGGAAGTTCAGCTTACATTTCACAAGCCATCATTAGGTTTATGTAAAGGCCCATCAGAGCTCTTTTCCTCCTTGTGCTGAGTGCTGCAGGGATAGACTTCAGTCCTCCACAACCTTGAATAGGATTAAGCAAGTTTGAAATAGTGATGTTGATATGCTGTTAGCATTCAGAAAAGAATAGTTTTTAGGTAAACATCAAAGCATTGATCAGTTTGTTATGAGTTTTCATTTATTCGTATACTTCGTAAAGAGAGATGGACAAAAAATGTATTGAGTATTTGGAAATAGCATCCAGAAATTATTTAGTTTTGGTTTTTTTTTTTGTAAAATTTAGATTTGTCAGCAGTTTTGTAATAAAAAGGTTGGTTTTATCATTAATGATCCATGCCTCAAAAGGATTTACTGAAATGACTCTTTATTTTACCACTATATTGAGAATGTTCAAATAATTAGAATGTAATTAAAAAAAAACTGAGGTCTAACTGTATATAAATAATTTGCATTGTTTGGCTTTTAAGTGCTGTGTCAGCTAATGTTTTGTCATTTTGGCATAGTAAGAACTATATATAAGTGGAAAATACCCTCCCAGTAATTCCCAGTAAAATCATGCTTGGAAGTTGGTAAACCCTTCATGTGAGTCATTAGTTTAGATACTGTAGAGATGCTATATGAACCCAAATTAATTTACAGAACGAATATCCTAAATACATTTTTGCACATAAAGAGGCTTTTGAGCTTATTATGAGACTGTGATATTTAGCAAATTACTTGATATTCCTGTTCAAATGGAATTAACACTTTTTAAGTCAATACCACAATCGTCTCCTTGTATAACCAGTTATTGGTCTCTTTAGTGTTGCTGGAAGGTTGTGTTTTTATTTATTTTATTTTATTTTTTTTAATTTTCCTCTTTACTAAACTTAAGTATCTCTGTGAGGTTTAGATGGTCTCTTGCATGAACAGTTCTCTTCAGGTACTGCCATTGCATTTCAATACAATTCGGGTCTGGGATTTGGCTTGGTTATTCCAGGACACAGAACCTCTTCTTCATAAATGAATGAATGTTTGGAGTCTTTGTCTTGTTGAAACATCCTCTTTATATCCAGCTTGAGTTTTCAAATGGATGGCTTGACATTCTTCTTAAAAATTCCCTGGAATGGCATTTCTCATTATTTATGATTTTCTCAATAATGGCAAGTTGCCCATTGCCAGTTTAGGAAAAACAGCCCAATTCAAGGACACTTCCATCATCATGCTGGATAGTAGGGTTAACATTTTGTTGGTGGTGGCATGTCACATGCGTAGAGTACAGTGAAATTTTTATTTGCATGTGCTAGTCAAAATGCAGCACTTTACCACACTCTGGCACCATGATCAATGAGTAGAATTACCTTGCAGCTTCTGTATTCTTTAACTTAAAAACAATTCCGAAAGATGTGATTAATGTGTATATGAGTTCATTAACATTATGACTGAGATATAGTTAGTGCATACTTGTCTGGATTTATATTATCATTGTTATATACCAAGCATAATAATGGAGAGGATGAATGGCACATTTTCTGGGACTTTCTTGTTAACGGAAGTGCCAGATTTTAGAGGCTCGTATTGTACCTTTATTATTATTTTTTTTCCTTATTTACTGGCATGTATCATTTACATAGATAGTATGTAAAGACACTGTCAGTAAAATAAAGTTGAACAAAACTGACTCTGCTATTAGTATGTACAGCCAAGATATGGTGATATAAGGGTATCCATTCCAGAGAAAGAGAGTTTATAGTAGTATATTTTTTTATATAAGTAATCACAGCAGGTCAAACACAGGCCCCATTTTTGTGCACATATAGTTTATTTTGAACTAATCTATCCAGAGGACAGATTTCCAGAACTCTTCAGTGTTTGTGCAGAGGAGCAAATTTGTTTTTGTTTTTTTTTTTTCCTTTTTTCAGCAGTTGATACTTCTTCTTGGAGGCCTTTCTAAAGATGGCTTTTCTTTAGGTTTGTTCTTATTCTTAATCAATGAACCACTACTCCAAAGACTGCTAGGGAAAGCTTGTGTATATCTGGATGTTACTTTTAGGATTATACAGTATTTTACCTCTTGTATTATTCTCTTTATGCCTTGGGAGATGATCAGTACTTGGCAGGGTTGCCATTTTTTTCAAATTCCCTCCAGCCATAGAATGTTTGCCTCAGAGTGGATTTATGAAATCAGAAACTTTGCAATGGCTTTATAAACTTGTCCAAATTTAGGAGCATCCACTTTTTTTATTAGTTCTGCTGATGCTTCCTTAGGGTGAGGCACAATGCTAGATTCATTGGAAGAGTAGCTAACCTGTTTTCTCCTCCCTAATACATTATTTCAGATATTTAGTTTCTTCTGTTATTATCTTGGTTAATTGGTTAACACTTTGCTATTGACCTACCTGATGTTGTTTTAAATTGATTGTTTTACATGGAAAAACCTGGGGGTTGGTGGCAGAATTGGTACCCCAGCCACCATAAAAAAATCTCACACTAGTTCCATTCCATCCAAAGAAACAAATCTATACTAATAAAAGGCAAAGCCCTCAATGACTCACTGACTGACTGACTCACTCATCACTTATTTTCCAACTTCCCGTGTAGATAGAAGGCTGAAATTTGGCAGACTTATTCCTTACAGGTTACTTACAAAAGTTAAGCAGGTTTCATTTCGAAATTCTACACGTAACGGTCATAATTGAATCCTACTTATGTACATATATACGTCCATAGCCTGCAGCTCGGTCGCCATGTAAGGCGGTGTTGCATATCCTATCACCACGCCTCCCATGTAGTTGGCTGCCTGCTTATATTGCGTCCCCCATCCCCACGCTTCCCACGTAATTGACTGCCTGCCCATATAAGGCCGTCCATCGCTCCGGTCTCTTCATTCCCTTCTTTGCTTCACCACGGTATTCACGTCTCCCTGCTGATAACTGCAGCCTTTTTATTTAGTCCACGGCTTCTCCGCTGTTTTATTGTTCGTTTATTATGATTATAGTTATTGTGTAGGTTTTTTAGACTTAGTTTACTGTTCAGGTACCCATTTCCTTGCGGTGTTGCGTCCCCCATCCCCACGCCTCCCATGTAATTGACTGCCTGCCCATATAAGGCCGTCCATCGCTCCGGTCTCTTCACTCCCTTCCTTGGTTCGCCACGGTATTCATGTCTCCCTGCTGATAACTGCAGCCTTTTTATTTAATCCACGGCTTCTTCGCTGTTTTATTGTTTGTTTATTACAATTATAGTTATTGTGTAGGTATTTTAGACTTAGTTTACTGTTCAGGTACCCATTTCCTTTATTGTTCTAACCGTACCCCCATTAACATGTCTATCGAGGTGAGCACCATCGATCAAAGAACTGTCACTTACCGAGTGGTTTCCATGCCCGGACATGCCGCCTGCCTTTTACACTCTCTGTGTTACATATTGCACAGCCATATCAGGCTCACTCTTGATATCCGGAGGAACATTGTGTCTTATGTATTGAATGACTGCGACAGGTTCAAGGTGTGGACTGATGATGGTACAGGAGATAATTATACTACACAGAGGCACTATAGGAGTGAAATACTTAAGCCCTTCACCTATGCTTCTGCATGTGAGTTGATGGCTGCCGCTGAATTGTTCGGTTGTCGCTTTCAAGTGTACCGAAATGGCCAAATATTTTACACCTTTGGAGAACCGCCAATGGCTCTTAAACATCTTAGATTCACAGGTGATGATTTGAGTAGTGGACACTTTGAAGTTTATGAATGTTTCAACTCTCAAAAGCTGGATGCAAAGTTATCGATGAAGCCAGTTGTGTGCTTACAGCGCTTGACGGAGGCCGAATGTCACTTCAACAGAAGTCCTGCAAATACTAACGTCATTAAAACAAACCATGAAACTCAAACCGATTATGACAGCAGCAATCCAAGCTGTGAGAAAACAGTAAAAAGGAGGCGTGTTAGATGTCATGGTACATTTTCTGATGCAGCTAGACGAAAACAACTTTGACGCTGCCGCCAAATACTCGCAGAAAAATCCACAAGTTAATAGACACGCTGTCGCTAAATACTCGCAGGCAAATCCACAAGTTCATAGAGACACTGTCGCTAAATACTTGCGGGCAATTCCACAAGTTCATAGACATGCTGCCGCTAAATATTCGCAGGCAAATCCACAAGCTAATACTGGGAATGCCTGTTAAACATCTTAGATTCACGAGTAGCGATTTGGGTAATGAACACTTTGATGAATAAAACCTGTTATCTTTACAGCGGTTGACAAACACGGAATGTAACTTGAACACAACACATCCTCCAAATACGAACCTGATTGAAAGAAATAATGATAATCAAATCCTTGATGACAGCAACACTCATAACAGTGACAAAACAATTACATTGACAATCATGTTACGTTATTTTTAAAATGTTTCCTTTTCTTTTTTCATAACTTCCTTAACACACTAATTCTCTGCTGCGAAGCGCGGGTATTTTGCTAGTTTTGAATAAATAGCATTTTTTTGGTTTAAAAATGTGCTAGGTGTAATACTAAGATACTGAATACAGGTGGTATCCCATTACATCAAAACTCACAGAGCCATAAAAATGCTTCGTTATAACTGAAATTATGTTATAACCAATACGGTGGAAATATAGTATTTTGACTAGCGAGTTGCCTTGTCTAATGGCAGTGGTGCAAGGACATCTCCATAACTGCCATTTCTGGTATACAGTAAGCCAAGGGCAAATTGGTTGTTCTCTACAGGATCAGGCTTACCACGTATCGTGCTTGTCGCACAATGTTTAACATTTAACATATAAAAAAACAGTGCTGCTTAAACTACAAAAAATATTTTATTTGAAAATAAGACATTAGATATAACTCTTTACAGAATGAAAATGAGATGTTAAATGTATTTTTTTTTTTTAACTAGAAATACAGGTATGAAAATACATAATGAAAGCGAGTCATTAGATAAAGATGAAATTCTTTTGCCATGTAATTTTTCTTCTTTCTGGAATCAATTTTTTCCAGGATTATTAACTTTTCTTTCAGAATAAACTGTTGCCGTTTCTCACTTTTTTGTTCATCTCAATGACAACTTTGAGAAGCATTATAAAACTCGGAACAGTTTGGTATCCGCACACAACACAACTACCCACTTGGATGCTCAGTGGAGCACATTCTCCGAATTCAGCTATACCTGTAGGATGATGCGCCTAAACGGTCGCAGAGACTGCCTGAGACTGGAAATTTCGCAAACAGACTGTCTCCTTCTTTGAAACAACCTGTTGCAGGGTTCCCAAGAGTCCACATGGAAAGTGTAGGAGCAGCATTATGTATTTTTTGTATCGTATTATTATCTTCGGTGGCCATTTTGGTTAAAAATAAAAAGTTTGTTATACTGAGATTAACATTTCATTAAAATGACATTTGTTTAACATGATGTTCTATGAATGTTGACCGGGCCCACAAAAAGTATTCGTTATTCTGAAAATTTCATTACTTTGGTATTCATTGTAAAAAGATTTAACCTGTATTTTTATCATTTACACAGAGTTTAGTTCACGTCCTAATACAAGTTAAATTCTGATTTCCTTTTAAACATATAATATTGTTTCGACTCTTAAAAATCTTGGAAATGTGGTTATTATTTTTTTTTTTATTCTGATTGTGACTCATTATAAGACTGAAATATTTTTATACTTATAGCAATATGGGTTTTTAATGCCTTAAGGTGACTGGTATCTTTTTGTGATGGTTATGTTTATTTGAGAGGGGCATTTATTGTTATTCGCTGTAATATTTATTGAGCTTCATTAAAAACATGGGACAAATGAAGGTCACTCAGTCAGTCTATTTATCTAATATATAAAGCAGAGTCGATGTATGTATTTGTGCGTGTATGTATGTATGTTTGTTTGTCTGCCATACAAATCTGCACCGGGCGTCCGATCGCCACCAAACTGGGGATGGGGCTCCTTTGTGACCAGGAGGAGGTCATGGGGTATGTTTGGTTGGGAAAGATGTTCGTGGTGAAGTGCAGGGCCCCTTTTCACCGACACAACGTTCGGCACACGTCCCCGTACTTAATATTGACAAGATGGCTGCACGTTGCAACAAACATTAACAGTGG
Organism: Polypterus bichir lapradei; assembly: GCA_026402145.1. Classification (NCBI taxonomy): domain Eukaryota; kingdom Metazoa; phylum Chordata; class Cladistia; order Polypteriformes; family Polypteridae; genus Polypterus; species Polypterus bichir. Next base: position 24,806,917 of record JANRMT010062846.1, on the reverse strand, counting down.
CACCATCTAGCGGCAAGTTTGGTCCCTGTGCGTTGCTGTTTACCCATGTTTCTTTAAATTGCCAAGAGATGGCGGAAGTGTCCAAGTATGAGAAGGCCAACTGCTTTCTTTGGGTGAAGGAGAACTGCGATATGGATGTAAAATGTGAACAACCCAGTGCACGTGACCGGCTGACACACCCGCGTTTCTGTACGTCACACTCCCACACACACTGATAGTGCTGTATTTCATTTGCCAACGTCCGTTATATGCAAGCACGTTTGAACAGAGACTCGCCTTAAAAGGACGGCATCCTTCCCCCACCATTTTCCCCAAACGCAGCATCGGTTGTATGTCACTTCTCTCTGTAGTTACCATAGCCAACGTCCGTTAGATGGCATCACGGTTCAACACAGACGCTCCTTAGAAACAGCGCACCCCTCTCCGCCATTTTTCCCAGTACAGTTTCAGTGCTACCCTTTTTCACTGGCTTTCCGTATTTGTGGTTCTTTTTCCTCACTTTCTGACTCACAGTACGATTTCAGTGTTACTCTTTCTGGCTAACTGGTGTTATTTGTTCACTTTCCGACGTATTGTAAATAACGTAAATTCATCTCACTGTGGTGCTTATTCCGTACGTAATACCATGTAACACATTATAATTGTCCTGCTTTTTGCTAATATACCCATGCAACCAAAAAAACCACGTAGAATTGGAAGATCCACTTCAGATGCCACAAGAAATTCTATTTCAAAGGCGTCTGAAACGCCACAGCAGACAGAATCCAGAGTGGAGGAACTTACAATAAAATCTGAATCAGAAAACTGTTGGTTCTATTTCTATGTTCTGTTTCTTTCATTTGGGAAATACACCAGTTATAGATTCCCGGGCAACGTTGGGTACTCCTGCTAGTTTATTATAAAGCCTTATACATCTGTCTGTGTCTTGGAATTTTGATCTAATTTTTGTTGCTAAATGCTTTGTGTGCAAGTTTGATTAGTCAAATTTTTTCCTCTTTTGACAAGCAAATGCTTCTGAGCTATAGTGACATTTTGTGCTCAAAATGATTAAAAAAGATATGTTGAGCATTGCAGACCCCACCCAAAATATTAATATTGCACATTAATATATATTAATAAACAAAATATAAACTTTTTAATGGTTTGAAATAGGTTGTCTTAAATGTTGTGTAGCATCTAGATCTTTAACTGCTATTTGAATATGTTCAAATGAGTATTTTTAATGTGAAACATTCGCATCTTAATTGTTGGCTTGGCAGACAGTTCTAAATGGATATGTCTCATTTTAAATTAGTAAAATTGCTTCTTCACAGTTCTGCCATCCTGGGTTTAAATCTTGCCCTGACTACTATCAATGTGGAGTTTGCATATTCTTCCAATGTGTGCCTTGGTTTTTCTCTGGTACTTTGGTTTTCTTCCCTCATCCCAAAATCATGAATATTGTTAAATTATACACTCTAAATTGGCCTCATATGAGTGCATGCGTGTGTGCGTGCTTGTTTGCCCTGTTATGTGTTAGTAGTAGGTCAGGGCAGGTCAGGTTGGGGAGCATGGACTGATATAGTGCGATGCCGCACACACCATATGACGAAACAGCTCAGGATCCTGGTTGGCAACCCTCCAGGCAGACGTATGGTCCAATTACATCCTTCAGAAATGACCATCTATCTGCCTGAGCCAGGGCCTGGTCCAGCCACACGCCCATAGTGCCATAACTGACGGTCCCTCACAGTACAGTACTACAACAACAACATTTATTTATATAGCACATTTCCATACAAAAAGTAGCTCAAAGTGCTTACTAAGGATTTTCCGAAGAGAGACAGTACCGATGAGATCCAGTCTTCGTCTTAGGTCACTGGATAGCGTCCATGTCTCACAACGATATAGCAAAACAGGAAGCACCAGGGCTCTAAAGACTTGGACCTTTGTCCTTTGGCAAAGATATCGGGAACACCACACACCCCTTTCCAGTAACCTCATGACCCCCCGTGCGCTCCCAATGGGTCTACTGACTTCATAGGAAGAGTTGCCAGAGATATGAATGTTCCTGCCTAAGGTAAGAAAACCTCTCGACCCAGTTGACACACTCTGTAAACCGACACACTGCTGATGGCGATGCCCAAGAAGTCATTAAAGGCCTGGATTTTGGTTTTTATTTAGGACACTCATAAGCCCAAACACCCGGCCTCCTCACTTAGTCTCTTGAGACCACCGATCAGAGCCTCCACAGGTCTGACTGATAATACAGTACTGTTGAGAATAATTGCCTAATAGGCCTTTCTGCAAGCTTTACTCTGGAGACTTGGAGTCCTGTTTTAGCCCTGTACCAGACTTGATTTTTTGTAGTGCAGGATGTAATTTTTGTGATGTGGTTAAACAAGAAGTGAGATATTGTACTAAAGTAATGTGTGTCTTTTAAAACTTTTTTCAGTTGGTGAGTAAATCCAAATATATATTTTTTTTTTTTTTTTTGGGGATTTGGGGATGTCCTAAGGGACTGGGAATATCTTAGTAATAGTTTGCTACTCTCCAAGTTAAATTTAATAGGCATCTCCTAGCTCCTGATACAGCTTTCAAATATAGTCCTTTAACATGGCAGAAGATACATGAGACAACTTTTTATGAATAAGCCACCTGTCAAAAGGTATACACCATTGTGCCTTTAGTTCATGTAGCAAAATCATGTCCCATCGTAGAACACTAAACAATAAAGCCAGGAATTAAATGCTGATGTGTTTTGCTGTAAAGCTATAATTTAAAATGAATTTTAAACCTTGTTTTGTTTTCATGTTCGCATTTGTAAGTTTGGTTTTCTTTCAGTTGTAGCATGGCACTTTATATAATCAATACAGAGCATTAAAGTTGTTTGCAGAAAATGTTAAATACTGACATGTGAAAAGAGATGTGCATTTGAGCATCACAGCAGTTTTGTTTTCAATTTTATTTAGTCATGTGTATTCTTAAAATTATATTCAAGCTTTGGTGTAAGCGTCTAATTATTTGTGCATTCTCTTGTGTTTTACTTTTAACCAGTAAGGGCGCACTGCATGATAACGTGCAGTGAACACTTGACTTGAACATTCATTGTTTCCCTACTCTTTCTTTCTGTGTACGTTTTGCATTCCTTTGTTCAGAGGTTGATGCACTTGCTGCTTCCTGAGCAGCTCTTTTCTTCTTTCGCTGGCATCTTTTTGTGTTAAAACTGATTAAGTCAGTGTTTGTGTTGCAATTACTTTGTACGTTTTCCTTAATTTTTCACTTAAGCTGGCACTTAAGTCTTCAATCTGCCTCAAGAATTATTTAAGATATGAAGCCGTAGGGGAAGTGACGGCAAAGGTGGTAGGGATGAGAATGGCATTTGTACACATGCGCCACCCTGCCGAGAGTTGATTCTACAATAAAATAAAATTAAAAAGAGGAATAATCTTGAAGGTCAATCATCACCCCGAAAGCGGATAGTAGACGTCCCGTAGTCTATGTGTACCAAATTTCAGGTCAATCGGTCAAACGGCTTGCGAGCTACAGGTGATTTAAAATCCTGGACAGACAAACGAACAGCCACGGTAGCATATTATATATAAAGACAGTTTCAAGTGTCGATTTTGATAAATGCTGTTATCATACAATATACATTTTAGGCCATACTTTTAATTGGCACCTGGACCAAGGATGGTTCTTGTCTAGTGGTCATATAACCCAGAACTATTTCAGTCCGGTTTAGCAATATAAGTATCAAGAAAATTACGTTAATACATCATTTTACAATAGAAGAGGGGAGATTACCATTAATGTAAATTACAATGTGATATTAAGTTTGACACAATCTACTAGTGTGTTTTTTTTTTTTGTTTTGTTATGGTACTATCCTGCCTGGGTACTACCAGTACCATATGTCTAGATCAGAAACGAGCTCAGATCCTCAGTACAGATTTGGGAAACTCCAATAAGAGTTTTATGTGCAACAGGGAACAGATTGTTGAATCAGCAGCTTGTGCAAACTTCTGCAACTCCACATTGTTCATCTTGATGTCTATAAAGTTATGTTGGGTCAGGTAGATTTTCTTTTTAAATGCAACAGTAGAAACTGCAAGCAAAAAAGTCAGTTAATGTCTTTAGAAATGGATGAGAGAGGGAAGCGACTCTCTAAGCATGACTCTGTAAACCATTATGCATACTGTTAATGAAAATGTATGCATGATTTACATTGCAATAAAAACAATCTCACATGTATATTATCTGCAGATTATGAAGACTCTGTATTTCACTAACATTATAAGTTATTGATAAAGTGCCACAATGACCTACTATCCTTCATGGTCCATTGCAGCCAACAATTTTGGCTTGGTGTTTCATCATAAATTTTAAATCTACATTGGGCACTATTGTCAAAATTTTAATTTATAAGAAGTATGAACTAGAGTTAGCCATAGACACTATAAAAAACAACTAACATTAGGGCATTATTTAGTATATTTTTTATATCAGCCCTCTATGAATGTTATTTTAAGCCATCAAAACTTGATACGTTTGTAGTTTGGGATGCTGGCTGAGTGCTGTGGGTGTGAGCCTGGTGTCTAGGAATAACAGACAGGTTTAAACTAAATGGATTTTTTTTACTCCTTTACAGATGCAGCACAAATATAGTAAAAATGGTATGAATACTTATCACTGTGCCTTATTGTTTTTAGGCATTATGTGCAAAGCCAGCAGACACACAAAACAGAGACTAATTATTTGACACTGCATGTTGACTTAAGTAGCTAAACGTGCATTGCTGAACATATTATTTCAAATGGTGATGTTAAAGTGTCTAAACAATAAAAGGAACATTTAAATTAATGAGAACTTAGCATAAAACAACATTCCAGAATCTTTGGTTTAACAGTGAATCGAACAGGGTCAGAAGCAGAATGATGCTTTTTAGGATGCCAGAAAAATATTTAAAATCTGTTTGGAGTTGTAAATGATCCACACAACATGGGAAGTGGTTTGGGGGCAGCCGCCCATATACTTGCAATTGGCTGCTAAAAATGTAGCAAAGATGTGGTTCAAAGTGATATAGATCAGTCCATAACAAAGAACAGGAAAACATGGCACTTATATGTAAGGTAGATGGAAAATGATGTCATCAGGCAGGAGTCGAAAGTGACATCCTCAGGGCCGGAGCCGGAAGTGACATCTTAATGCCGGAACTGGAAGTGACCTCATCGGACCCAAGTGGAATTTCCCGTGATGGGTCTGCTTAATGGAAAGGTGCAAGGATTAGTGAACTCTGCCATCCCCTGGTTTAGCGAGGAATTACCGTCTTTTGAGCACTTTAGCTGCCTCCCATGTGCACGTGTGTGAAAGAGTACATTTGCAGATCACAAGCAGAGTAGTGTGGTAGAAAAAGCCAGTCCCAAAATAAGTTCTGGTTGATTGTCTATGTAAGTTTTACTAATGAAGATTCAGCAACAAGCTATCCATTTAAAATCACAAAACTAATTGTAGAATTCATGTGCAAAAACATCTGCAAAATACTGTAGCATTGCATAGTTTGTATGGAGTAACATGATGCTAAAGTTAGTGCTAGGTAGAGCAAAATCCATTCTTTTACAATCGCATGTTAGCTTTTGCCTTTGAATAAGACTTTTTTCAAATATATTTGAATTATATTCAGATAGTGACATTCAGTCTGGCAGCCCTAATATATATTATAATAGATACATGGTACTTGTCCCAAGGGAAAATTTAGCCTTTACAGAAGTTTAAGAAATATAGAACTGTTATACCAAACGTCCCCATGACCCTGTGTTAGGATATGGTGGGTTGGACAATGACTGACTGACTATAACAAACGTCAAGAACAACCCACCTCAGACACGCACAAGAATTACGAAAAAGTATAGAGCAGTAACTGAGGCATTATAAAGGCTTATTGGTATAGGTATGAGTGTATATTAATAATCATTCATATAAGCATACAGTAATGGAATTAAAATGAAACATTAATAATACACATTTAATTTCCTCTTCATTGCTTTGGAATCTTTAAAGTGATTAATGAGTATTAAACTCTTAACCCAGAGTGTGTCCTACCTGGCCTACACTATTATGAATTATTGCAACTGTCTGTATTGCGGTGCAATCTTTATTTTGCCGCTGGGGACTGATGATTATGTGTGTTAGAAGCATGTCAAAGTATTGGGACTCTGTGCTGTCTAAAAAATTATTGGTTAGTTTAATGATTTCAAGACACGAGAATGAAGATACGAAATTAGTTTTAAAACTGAAATTTAAAGCTAATAGGGAGCTGGATTCGAACCCACACCACCACCACTACATACAGTATAAAATCTATGATTCTTTTGTGGTATTTAAAATGTTTTTCTATGATATAGTCTTGAATAGTTCCTGACAAGCCAGCTTATGTCTGCATGGTTCAGATGGTTCTCTTCACACTGGACGTTAACAGAATGTTAGAGATGCATTTCATAGCCATTGCAATTACCACTTCTTAAATATTTACCTGTCATTAAAAAGAATATACTCTACATACTCAGTAACTCTCTGGATACTTTTCATATTTGATGTATATGCCCAGTGCTGCTGGAATAGGCACCATCTTCCATAAAGTCTGAACGAAATAGGGAATTAGAAAATGAATGAATGGATGAATGTATATACTATATTTGAAATTATTTTGTTCACGTTTATGCCCCATGTGCTAACAAGTAACATTGTGTAATACCTTCTGAGGTGGTTTGGCCACAGTTGTATAAATATTTTGTTGCATTCATTTTACACTGAGCAGTGTTAGGAAATGTGTGACTTTGACAAATCGGTCCTTGTAATATATGTTCTGCAATAAAGGAATATAGTTCACACAGAATTTAAAATATCACAGGTTGTCTATCTGTGGAATCTGGGGATTAAAGGGAACTGTGCCTTAACATTTTTACACTAGTAGTCAAATGAACCATATTGGCATTCCGTGAATAAAATAATGAAATCTTGACAAACCAAAATAAGCAGATGTGAATTTCTATGGAGTTTATCATTACTTTCACAGTGGGTTCTAACCCCCATTGTTCTGTAAAGTGAAATGAGCCTTCTATTTACTTTTACTTTAAAACTAGGAATGCATAATGTGAGTGACATCAGCTTGCATGCAATGCCTGGTTTAGTACAGTTATTCCCGAATCTGGACAGAGAAGTGTGCAGCCATGTATGAATTTCATACTGTTAAATATATCCTTGACAAAACTTCAGTTTTATATTCAGTAGAAACTGTGCTCCCGTGTCCAGAGAAAACATAACTGTACATTTTGAACATACTGTAGTTTTAACGTTGACATGCATAAGTGCATTTTTAAATAAATAATATGCACATACATGTATTCATCTTGCTTAATGACTTAGCATTTAAGGTGGCATTCATTGGCATGCACAAAGATAGTTTTTAAATTAAGGAAAATGTGCTATTCTACTATTGAAAGTGTATGATAATGGTTAAATGATTTCTGCATTTGGTTTCCTGTCTGAAACTTTAAAATGCCTTAAATCAATCTATTCTTATCATGTTTCCATCATTTTACTGAACTAGCCTAATCCAGTGTTAGATCATGGAGAGCTTTATCCAACCTAAGGAACCTAACCTGGATGGAGTACCATTGGATCACTTAGCACAATCATTAATGTGTACTCTGCTTTACTTATTCCAAGAAAATTTTAGAGTTGCCTGTCAATCTAACTTGGATATCTTTCTGTTGTGAGAGGAAATTCCAATTAAATATAGAAAGACCTGCACAGACACACATGCAGGTGGTGACCAGGCTAGGATTCACACCCAGCATTCTAGACCTGAGCAGCAACACTACTTTTCACTGAACTACATACACCTGTATGTGTTCTCTCCACTTAAGCTTTAAACTCATATTTGGTAAAGTGGATTCAAAAGACTTACATTTCAAATATCCTCTTATCCTTAAATAAATTATTTGTGTATACCTACTTGTGCTGCTTTTAAAGGCTGATCTCTTTGGTGCCTGTTTTAGCAGGAAGATTGCAAGAATGCAGTGCATCCTTATGGAAAGAATTGTCTCTTACATACTATTCACAATTTTTAACTTAGTTCACCTTAACATGCCTCTGACTTATCGGAAGAAAACAGAGTGACTGATGTCATATAGAGGTTTTTGGTGCTCAGGGTGAAGTTTATGACTTTGAAAATGTAAAGGAAATCTGTTGTTGCTAAAGTCAGATATAGTATTTATTAAATTCTCATGCACTGCTGCAGGGAGACACTGTTAATTAGAATTGAGCAATTGAGCACTATGATTTCAAAGATGTACACAAGCTGATGATTATCGTTTACTTTTTATCTCCTAATCCAGCTGTGTATGATTTCCATAGACAGACAAACGAGGTGTACTTTTATAAAAAAAAAATTTCTTTCTATTTATTTTCTGTAGTCAGGTCATAAAGGCAAGGAAGTGCAGGGTATGCACAACTTAGTAACTGCACTGAAAAAAAATACTTAATGGAAATGCGTTAGCCAAGGCAAAAAGGACACGATAAAATCCATATACTGAAAAAGGCAGGTGTTTAAGATTAATTTATTTCTCTTGCTTTGTGCTTCTAGGAAGAAGACGACCGAGACACCACAGGCCAAGGTCTCCCATCTTTGAGGAGAAGGAGATCCCGCTTTTGGAGCTACCAAAATCCTCAGAAGATCTCATGGTACCCAGTGAACAGTTGTTGAACGTATCCGCCATTTATGAGGTGCTAAGGAACTTTGGCACAGTCTTGCGCTTGTCTCCTTTTCGCTTTGAGGACTTCTGCGCAGCCCTGGTAAGCCAGGAACAATGCACTTTGATAGCAGAAACACACATCTCTCTGCTAAAAGCTATTTTACGAGAGGAGGACACTTCCAACACCACTTTCGGCCCAGCTGACCTAAAGGACAGTGTAAACTCCACATTGTATTTCATAGATGGAATGACATGGCCAGAAGTTGTACGTGTTTACTGTGAGAGTGACAAAGAGTACCATCATGTGTTGCCGTATCAGGAGGTGGAGGAATATCCCTATGGCCCTTTGGAAAGTAAAATCAAAGTACTGCAATTTTTAGTGGACCAGTTCCTAACCACAAACATTGCTCGTGAAGAGCTAATGTCTGAGGGTGTCATCCAGTATGATGACCATTGTCGAGTTTGTCATAAGCTAGGGGACCTGCTGTGTTGTGAGACCTGTTCTGCTGTCTATCACTTGGAGTGTGTTAAGCCTCCACTGGAGGAAGTCCCAGAAGATGAATGGCAGTGTGAGGTTTGTGTAGCACACAAAGTACCTGGAGTCACAGACTGCGTAACAGAAATTCAGAAAAGCAAGCCATATGTGCGACAAGAACCTATTGGTTATGACCGGCACAGACGGAAATACTGGTTTTTGAACAGGAGATTAATATTGTAAGTATAACTTAATTTCTTTAAATTGGTTTCTGGTACCTGATTTTTAGCAAATTCCAGTAAATATATTATTTACTTATTCTTGTAGAAGGCAACACTTCAGTTCAAAAAGGGAGAAGGAAACAATACATATAGTAATTCCTTTTCTCCTTAACTCTCACACTGGGCTGTCATTTTTTACTTATTTGTAATACTGTTGGACCAACACTTACATTATGCTACAGAAATACAAGCACAATTTTCATATTTGTTTATAAGTGTGATCTTTTTCTTTGACTTTTAATTCTTGGAAATGATATGATTAACTAAGCAACTACATGCTTGATTTGATAATTGTTGCTCTGAAAAGCTTAGAGCTCATTCCCTTACACCTCACAAGCAGAATGGGCAGCATAGGCATGTCTCGTTTTAGATTCCTTTCATCTAAATTTAGGTTGGGCATATTAACTAAATGCTATGATGATGCTTTTTTGTGATAAGAGTTGAATACATACTATATATTCTACTACAGACTTGTCAGATGATTTCTTTTAGTTATCCTGAACTTGTTTTTCTCTCTGGGTCTCTCTGGGGTTACTCCAAATGAGAATAACGTCTGTTGATGTAATTGATGTCTTTTTGACACACTTAGAATTCTTTCTTCCTGGAAAATTATAGTGCTTGAGTGGGCTTTTCACAGATGTCCCACGTTAGTGTCACAGAGCCATTCGTGAAGAAGATTCTTTATGAAATTTGATATGGAGTTGCTTTTTTGAGTGTCTCAGGTACTTGTAGACAAGTCAAAAATTCATGATTGCACTTATCTTATAGCAATCTGTTGAAAAGGTCCTTCCATGTACAATCCCTGTAAATGTGGTTATCCTTTAGGCCACAGGCATGAATGACTCAAAGTTTTGGATCAAGGATGCATCCATGTTGTTAATTTCTTCTTTTAGCAAAACATTTGGTTGTGATCAAAACATTGTAGATATACAAAACAATAGCCAGTGCTGCTGCATGGGGGGTGGTTTGGGTGTGGTTCAGGTGCTTCAGTTTCATTTAAATGAAAATCAGCCTATTTACATTGATGGCTATTCGATGAGAGCATCATTGCTTGCCACTTTTGCTTTCTTTTAAGAGTCTTAGTTCTTGTACATGTAGTGATGATGGCAGTTCTTTGTTTGGGAAGGTTATTGTTGGTATTGCCTATAAAGTTATGAGTATGTCATGAGGTTTTTTATTGTGTTTGGTTTTTTTTCTTTTTTTTTGTAATACTAGGTGGCTTTGCCCCCTGCTCGCTTTGCTCGCCAACCCCCATTTTTGTTTTTCCGGATACACAATTTTAAGATTTTTTTTTTCTTTGAATTGTTGATATTTCATTAGTTTCACTTTGATTTCAGAATTTCTATGAAAACAATATTTGGAATCTTTCGAGTCCCAATATGCTGAATCTTTTTAATGAAGTCAGTGAGACATGTGTTTAATGACTTTGTACCATAATTCAGGATAGGTTTCTCTGTTTTGAATTTCAGCACAGACAAAATGATCTACATCAGCAGTTAATTTTTTTTGCAAAGTAACCAATAAATGCATGTGATATAAACTCCAATTTTGAAATTCTCTTGACTTAAACTTCAAAGCCTTACAATATTTACATACTGACATATCACCTGTTTCCATATATTCGACCTTTATTCGCCTTTTCTTTATTTCTCCGAGTAATAATTTCTCTTTCTTTACGCTAATGCGATGTTCTTTGTTTTGACACTGTCATTTTTTTCTGCTTTCATATTATGTATCTTGCTCTGCATGTGTTCCTCCGAGTCTTTTGAATTCCATTTTTCATTATCTCTAACCTGCTCTGCATGTGTTTGGCCCCTTGTTTTTTAAGCTCTTTATGACGTTTTACTTTGTTTTCTACTCTCTGACTTTTATTTCTGACCTCGCTTTATCCTGCTTTTGTTTCAATGACACCTTGTCCGTGGTGATTACTATCCGTTTTTCAAGTAATCATTTCTGTTCGTTTGCACTACTGCGATCTTTACTTTCTTTTTTTTATACTTTCTAATTTTCCTACTTTCATATTCTTTAACTTTCTCCACATTGTTCCAATGGTGTTTTTTTTTTTTTTTTGAACCTTTCGAATTCCACTGCTCTCATAATCTCTTAACCTGCTCTGCATGTGTGTGATGTGTGTGGCACCAATGTCCAGATTGGACATGCTTTTTTTTTTTTCAATTCCTCTTGTTCCGGGCTGATAATTACTTATTATTACTTTCATAATCTCTAACCTGCTCTGCATGTGTATAGCTCCAACGTCCGGATTGGATGTGCTTTTTTTCAATTTCACTGGCTTTCAAGGCTGATAATTACTTTCCTTATTTTCTGAATTTGCACCTAGATTATTCTTTTTCTCTTTGTCTCTCCAATGCTTTTGAGTCTGTTTTCTCCACTCTGCTTTCTTCTTTGCTTAGTAGTCTGCGTTTCATTCATAACGTATTGTCCTTGGACGCTTTATATGCGCTGAGAGCTCTGGATCTGTGTGTGCTGAAATCCAAAACACAACTGAGTGTGTTCCTCCCCGTGCTGTTATTTGGTTGTAAGTAGGGCGTGTCTTGCAAGAATCTCATGTTCTACGTCATCATGAGACGGTCCTGGGTCAATCTCTTGGCACAAAGTCGCATGGTTAAGATGGGTCTAAAATTTTCAAAGGCAGAGGGGTCAAGATTATTTTTCTTGAGCAGGGGTTTAACTACAGCAGTCTTAAGACAGTCTGGGAAGACCCCTGTATCTAATGACGAATTAACTATGTCAAGAATATTGTCAATTAGCACGCCTGATACTTCTTTGAAAAACCTTGTTGGTATTGGGTCAACGACGCAGGTGGAGGGTTTCAGTTGAGAGATTATACCATGCAATTCAGGTAAATCTATCCTAGTGAAAGCATTTAATTTGTTTATAATGGAGTACCGGGGCTTTGGAGGTTCTGCAGTGTTGGGGAGATATACTATGTTATCTCTAATATCATTAATTTTTTGATTGAAGAATACAGGTTTCACAGGTTTTACTGGAAGTATTCTGGGGGCATTCCTTTGTGTTACCTGGGTTTAACAGACGATCAATTGTAGTAAATAAGACTCTGGGATTACTAGCATTTTTATTTATAATATTAGAGAAATAGCAGCGCCTCTCAAGACGGACTGTGTTATTGTATTCTGTTATTTTAACCTTCAATATCTCATATTGGATAGTTAGTTTAGTTTTCCTCCATTTACGCTCAGCTCTACGGCATGTTCTTTTTAAATCAGACACTCTTTGGGTCTTCCATGGAATAACAATACTAGAAGATTTTTTAACTGTCTTTTCAGGTGCAACTATGTCAACAGCAGCTCTTACTTTAGAATTAATGTTTTCCACTTTACTATTTACATTATCTTCGCTATTATAGTTGGCACTATAAACGGACTGATTGCTTAGAATGTTTGTAAGTTTTAAAGCTGCTGATGAATCAAAGAAGCGTTTTTTAACAAAATGCTTCTCATGAGTGTTTTCTATCTTTATTTCTATATTAAATAGTAGAAGGAAATGGTCTGATAAACCAATATCAATGACCTGATTTATATCAACTTTAAGTCCTTTAGCAATCACTAAGTCTAACGTATGACCTGCTTTATGCGTAGGTTGATTAACGAGCTGTCTCAAATCAAGAGTCCAGAAGGTTCATGAATTCTTTTACTTTTTGGTCACACTGATTGTCGATATGAAAGTTAAAGTCGCCGACTATTAAGAGTGTGTCATAGTTTGTAATTAAAATTGACATTAAGTCAGAGAATTCATCAAAGAAAGACACATTATATTTAGGAGGTCTATACACGGGTAATACTAGAACGTGAGAATCTCCATGAATAACAACGGCAAAATACTCAAAGGCCTTAAATTTACCAAAACTAACATCTTTACATTTTATCCGGCTCGAGTAAATGTTTGCCAAGCCAGCTCCCTTTTTCCCCTGGCGGTCTGCACGAGTAAAACTGTAATCCGGAGACGCAGATTTGATTAAAACAGCCGCGCCGTCTGAGTTAAGCCACGTTTCACTTAGTGCAATAAAATCAATGTTTCTATCACTAATAAGATTGTTTATAAGAAATGTCTTGTTAGTTAAAGCTCTAACATTTATTAGTGCCATATTTAATGTTTCGGAGGGGCAGAGCTGAATTTTATGCGCGTTATTGGTATTCGGAACAAATTATTTTTGTTAACTCCGGTCTGTGTGTATTTTTTATGTAATCTACAATCTATTTTTATAGTTTTAATGCATTGTTGATCTAAAGTAGTAATTGCAGTTAAATTATTGGTGTTTATGCCGCACTGCCTAGATTTTTTTTATGTGCATTAAGATTTGTTATTAGATTATTAATGTTGTGCACTTTAACGGAAGACTGTGCTAAGTCATTATGTCCTATCAAAGCCAGTAGCATTACGGAAGGGGTTTAAAGTAGAAGTAGACAGTCAAGATAGACGAATTACCTTAGCGATGTTTTCGGAGAGGACCTGGGCGCCAAATCTATTCGGATGCAGTCCATCCCGCTTGAAGAAGCATGGCTTTTCCCAAAAAAGATCCTAGTTGTCAATAAACCCGATGTCTTGAGTCTCGCAGAAGCCTCTCAGCCAGTTGTTTAAATCCAGCAGACTACTGTAGTATTCATTTGATCGTCTGACGAGAGGTAGTGGACCTGAGATGAAGATTTTTGCCGATGGGGTCCTCTCCTTCGTGTCTTTAACTAGTGCTGCGAAGTCAGCTTTGAGAACCTCCGACTCTCGGTGCCTTATGTCGTTTACCCCGGCGTGTAAAATAATGGATCCCACTGCCCTCTTGTGTTTCTCGTAGATGGTCGGCGCCCGCCTCATCACATCACGGATTCGAGCACCGGGAAAACAAGAAACAAAAGATTTTCGATTAGGGCATGTGATATTCAGGTGTCATACAATCGAATCACCTACCACGATTACATCACCCGGGGTTGAAGGCAAACTGGGAACGCGGAGAGTGTCGAATCGGTTCTGGATTGGGATGCTCGCCTGTGCCGATGGAGGTGTTCTAGCCTTGATCCCCCGCCTGCAAAGCTGAAACCCGCCAAGGTCTTCATCTGTGTTGTCATTGCTCCTACGAGTCGCGGGGGTGAAGCTTACTTGCCCTTGGCATTGAGCGGCACGAGGTGGGGTTGATGTTACGTCGACTTCAGTTGTTGAGTGTGGTTTGTCCAGCAGCCGAGCCTTCAAGTCTCTGAGGTACCTTCGTCTGGACAGGAGTTTCTGAATCTGTTTGTCGAGTGCCTGGAGTTCTTCGACGACGACGGCAACGCGATTCATCTCACTGTCGGCCATTGCCTACTTCCGCTTCCGCTTCTGCTTCGTCACCTAGGAAAGAAAGAGAGAAAAGGATCGAGGACGATCCTCATAGAAGTCATCATAGAAGTCACATTTAATTATTCTTGAGAAGGAAAAGAAAACACAAAAGTTAAAGGTTGTCCACATTTTTCAAAACCGAAAATACAACTATATGCCTACTAGAAATACAGAACCATTCATACTGTATTTATATTGTCATTGAAGAAAGGTGTAAACTAAGAACTTTTCTCTACTTTTTTGTGTAATTTGTTTTTACATTTGTAGTCCTTGTTCTTATTCCCTGTGGCTTCTCCAGGGCCTTTCATATCACTTAGAGGGACATTTCTTTTAATTCTGTTTTATTTACACCTTTTTCTTTGTTTGCAGCCCTCATTGCTGGTCCCTATATTTTTTTACAATAGTGGCCGACAGGGCCGGATTTAGATGAAAAGAGGCCCTAGGCTATTCCACTTATGAGGCCCTTTCACCTCCCATTTTTAAGTTTGTTCAAATTGCTAACAATTTGAATGTAGGCCCCTCTTGATCTTGAGGCCCTAGGCTGAAGCCTAGTTAGCCTATAGGAAAATCCGGCCCTGGTGGCCGAGTACATTGTGTTGGTACTTGTGCAATATTTCATTCCACAGTACAATATTAGGAACAGTGGAGTTTGTGATTACTAAAAGATTTGTAAATGCATTTCAGTCTGTAATCATATCTTGTTGGAATTTGTTTTGACTTAAAAGATGAAAGGCTTTTTTATTTTTGATTAGATCTTAAATAATAATTATGCAGAAAATAGTTTACATTATCTACACAACAGCAAAAAGCTGTCAATGCGATTTGTACAATAATTGTAATCATATAGGGTATATTCTGTGAGTTAAAACATAATGACAACAACCATACCTAATGAAAAACATTTTTTTAAAAGGCATGCAAAAGGTGAGTGAGCTTGTAGCCAGCACCTTTCAAAGAAACATAGACCGAGGTGTGGTGCACAGTGTATGCAGATCTCTTACCAATTATGCATTTAATTTTTATTTTACAGGCAGATACCTTTGACTTTTTACTTCTACTGATAACTCTTTATTGTTTGCTTTTTTCCCCACTTCACAGTCTAAAGACATACTATTGGGTCAGCTGGTAACTATTAATTGAGCCATTTGGGGGAATATTTGAGTTGCCCTGCTGTACTGATACCTGTCTTTTTGCCTGTTTGTTCCTCTGAATGGCACTCATCTGGAAAACAGTGAGTCCCAAAAATATATGGATGACTTATTGAAAGATTATTTGGGAATGGAGATGCTACAGTTTTCTTCTGTAAGCTTTGTCATGTCCTATTAAGGAGAGGGATATGCATTCATGAAGTGTCCTGGCACATCAGGTTTCCAGTGTCAATATGTCTTTGTAGAAAATAACTGCTGACAGATGTTGAAATATAAGCACATGGCTGGTTAAATAATTTAAAGAAACATTTAATTGATTACTATCTAAATAGAGTGTTGAGGATGGAGGTTAATTTATAGATGGCCATCAATGTCATTGCTTCTTATTGAAGTTCAGCATGGTACTTAATCTTTGAAAAGTATGTTCCCTGAAGAATTTTGTAGAAATGGAAGTCAACTTTTTATTGCTTGATAAAGTTAGTGTGGCATTTATTAGAATTGAAAACATTCTTGTGTTTAAAAGCAAAAAATAAACCTAATACTGTAACTTGCAATGTTTTTTTTAAATTTAGGATACTGCTCAGCTGCTGCTGCATGTACTTATGTATAACATATGAATCAGTCTTCTTGTAATTGGCTTCATTAGCTTTGGAAGAAAGAAAGTCAATGTTGCTTTCAATTTCAGTAGCTTGACATCAGCTTTTGAAAGTCTGCTTTTCTCCACTTGAGGCACTTGACGAAAATATTTGTTGTCTACAGTTGTACATTCAGTATTTCTGAGATAAACTCTTGCCCTTTGGTGCAGCACACTTCCGGAGTTTGGATCATTTACTTTTATTGTCATAGTGTATGATTGATATTGCAGCTCATGCCCTGTAGAACATATCAACATGTTTATGTTGAATTATCCTTTTAATATATCTGACAGGAAATTCATTTGAATATGAACATTGGCATAACTTGCATTTACAAGGTGTTGACACTTCAACACAAAGCTGTCACGCTACATTATAGACTTCTGAGAGTGCAGGGTCAGAATCACTATGATTTTTATTTTCTTTCTTGTTGAGTTACTTAGTTCTTCTTTTGCCCCTATCATATATATCAGTGACTTATGATCCCATTTGTATTTTTATTCTGTGTATTGCAGCACATGGTTTCATCTACCTGTAAAACTGTTGTGGTCAAAAACTGAAAAAGTTTTTTGTATTTATTCACTTAACCCCTTTCAAATAAGAGGTTTTTGACATCATTATGCCTAAATTATTTACCCAAAAACTGTTATTAATCTGCTTATATAATAAAGGAGCTGCAACACTTCAAATAAAAAAATATTTATTTGGATTAAAACCTTTGTTTCCACCAATATCAACCAAACAAAACACAAAAGTTGTGCTTTAAGGATTTCTCTCCAAAAGTCTAAATAACCAAGTTGCACAAGTCTAGAATAAATTTTTTCTGCCCCATTCTGTTAGCTATCTTTGTACCAATTTTAGATGACATATCCTGTTTAGAACAGGGTGTCCAACTCTTTGGAAACATTTAGGCTCTTGCACCTAAACAGTCTCTCAAAACAAATATTGCAGTAGCAGTTGTATTTTTTTTTTTTTAATATTTGTTAAGAAAAAAATATATGCACACAAACAGGCACACACTATCACTATGAAGAAACAATTTTTAAGTATGCATGTATGTATATATGTATACTTATGTACTCATCCAACACCTTTACTTTCAAAATTATTTTTCATGCCAGTCCTTGAAATAATTTCGGTTTACAACTAGACACCGCAAAACCTTGCATATTGTTCACTACATTGGGATTTTTGTTCTGGAACAATGTTCTTCTGTTCTTTTTTGTTCTTCTGTTGCAGTTGCCCCACTGGAATTCAGTGCTTTTTTTTTTATTCATTTACTTGTTTTGTTTTTGCCTTTGCGTCTGAATTAAACTATATATATATATATATATATATATATATATATATATACATTTTCATACCAGTTTCTTCCAGTGCAGGTTTACATAGGCTGGAACAGTGCCTTTCCTGGCAGCCCTGGGGACAAGGCAGGAAACAGGCCTGACCGCAGAGCCTGACATAATCTAGTGTTTCTCAGCCACTCTTTAGTTGCAGGTTGCAGTCACTGGATCACAAGCTCATGAGACTTGTTCATGGTATAATCTGCCCCACCACTGCAACCGAAATGACCAACAGAGTTGTGTAATCCCACCTTTGGTGTCACCCGCTGCATTTGGGTCCCAATCCAGGTGGTTCGTCGTGTAGTGGGTGCAGCAATGTGCTATCGGCGCATTCTCCCAACAATTAAAAATGGGATAAAAAAATATCACACGGCACAGTCAATCCCTTTGGCATGAAGAATCCTCACATGAAACTTTAAGTGGCACAAGTACAGTGCAGTAGTACGCACAGATATGCTAAAATTATTGCCTGCACTCTAAGTTTACATTGAAAAAACACTGCTTAGTAAACTAACATAGGGAGAGTGTAGAGCAGACAGTGTCTGGGTATGGTGCTTGGACTGTAAAATTGCACTCATAATTCTTCAGTGTTATACTAAAAGCACTACTTACAAATCAAATGTAGCACCAAGTTCTTCATCAGATGCATCATTCTCAATAGAGTCAAAACTGTGATCAGAATCGATCTTTGTGCATGACAATACATAAAGATGAACTGTCGCAGAAGAAATAATTTTTTTGTCTTATCTGCATAGCTGGGACATGTAAAGTTGTCTATAATTGTCCTCACAGGTGGCGCAGTGGTAGTGTTGCTGCTTTGCAGTAAGGAGACTGTGGAAGATTGTGGGTTCGCTTCCCAGTTCCTCCCTGTGTGGATAGCGCTTTGAGTACTGAGAAAAGCGCTATATAAATGTAATGAATTATTATTATTATTATTATAATTGGCCATTCGTATTTCATCATTAGAATGGGATGAAACTTCACTTTTCAATAGTATTGAGTCGCTATATGTGGCTAGTGACTGAAAGTAGGTGAGAGCTTAATTAAAGAAGATTTACTCAGTTGTGACACCCTACTCCCCTCTGGGTATGTGTGCAAATCATATTTTAATAATGAAAGAGAGCAGAAAACATGAAAACTTGTGATTTATTTGAAAGAAGACACACTTGGGTATGTAAAATAACCTTTATAACAACAAGATTTATTTATATAGCACATTTTCATGCAAACAATGTAGCTTAAAGTGCTTTACACAATGAAATAAAAAAATAAGTTAATATACAGTACATTATATAACATAAACACACAAGATTATGCAACAATATTATATAGTATCTAGCAAAGAAAAATACAATGTCGGATGGCCAGGCAGATGGAAAAAAAACAAACAAAAAACTCTGGTTAGGCTGTAGGAAAATACAAAATCTGCAAGGGTTCCAAGGCCAAAAGACCTCCCTGTCCCTACTGAGCATTCTATCTAACAGATGCTCTAAATCAGTCCTCATGGTTTACAGACTTCACAAGGAAGAATTTGATGATGATGGTCATGTGGACAACTGGGACACCCAACATTCAATCCATCAACATAGAGGGCAGTATGGTACCTTGATCAGGTGGTGGCTCAGATCGCCACCAGAAAAGACCACAGAGAATAGTACAGATTTTTGCGGAATTGCAGAACCCAGAGGAAAATGCTAATTCAGTGCCGTATAGACTATATATGGATACAGCTAAAATGTACGTACGATAAAGCCATTTTAAAATAATGGGTTTTTATCAGTTTTTTTTAATTGTTCTACATTATTAGCCTGGTGAGTATCTGTTGGTTAAGTATTCCAAATTTTAGGTGTGTAACACTAAGTGTAACAATGTGTCCCCACTAATAAGAAGCAGACCTTCATTTGAAGATCTGAGGTTACGACTTTGAGTGTAAGGGGACAGGGATTCCAGAATATAGGATTGGGCGAGATTATTTAAGACTTTGTAAACCATTAGTAGTATTTTAAAGTCTATTCTAAATGACAAAAGTAGCCAATGCAACAAAGCTAAAACTGCTGAAATGTGCTCAGATTTTCTTTTTCAAGTTAAGATTCTTGCTGCTGTATTCTGTACTAACTGTAACCAATTGATGTCTTCCTTAGGGAGTCCTGTAAGGAGTGCATTACAGTAATCTAGTTGACTGAAAACAGCATGATCAATATTTTATTTACTTATTGTAGCTTGTGGCTGTTTGTTGTATTTTGTTTGTGGTATTCTTTTCATCTGGAATTTTTTATTTGAGGCAATGTAGTGCAGCTGCTGCTCACACTACAGTCACATTTTTGGACACAATAGTCAGTCCTGCATAGCTGGCAGATGCTTCCCTAGCCTTTAGGAGCATATTAAAATACCATTTCACCATTATAATCTACTCAAAACTGTTTGGTTCCTCCTTCATTTTTGACATTAGTGCAATGTCCCCGAAAATCTTTCATTTCACCAAACTCATGGTGAAGCAGACTCTTTGGGCTTTGCTCATCACACTGTAGCAAAAGTTTTTTTTCATGGTGTGGGATTACAAGTTTTCTTTGTGAGCCCCAAGAACATCAGTAAGCCTTTGAATACACAAATATATTTAGATTGTAGCTTGAAATGCTTATCTGTTTGACAGCACTTTACATTATAGTATAGTTTTACGTTTGTAATCTGAAAATGTTATATTTGGGTTGAGTGGCAATAACTAAGTGTCTTGAGGTAAGATTAGTGTCCCCAGTGATGTTTCGGTACCCTGTTAGTGTTACTTTCTGCTTTGTGTCCGGTGCTTCCAGGACAGGCTTTAACCTTTTGCAAATCTATATTGAAGCAAGTGGCTTTAGAAAATAAATGCATGACTTTGAACAATTGTTTTTAATAATAATAATACATTTTATTTATATAGCACCTTTTCCATGTTCAACTAGCACCATCTTGTGGATGCAAGATGCATAAAAAGGAAATTCACTCTAATGCTATTGTAGTATTTCTGAATCTGAACACATGTTAACATTTCTTTGAAGTCAAACTTATTTGGCGCAGCTGATAGCTCTAGAGTGGATGGAGCAAAAATAACCTGAATTCTCATTGTTCCTATTTTCTGTAATCTAAAAAGCATGGGTTACTTTATAGAATTTGGAGTATAGTAAATGAGTTTTTTGCTTGTAGTGTCTTATGTATTTATTATATTATAATGTACATTCAGATTCTTTAACAGTGAAAGCCACTGCTGTAATCTTTGCGTAAAATAAATTGACACTCTCCTCATACTGCCTTCCAAGCCAAGTTGCTTATCAGTGTAAACCAACATGTATAGTATTTTTATATTCAAACTGACAATGTAGCAGGTATTCTAAATTAATTACTTCTACACCATTATTAAATTAAGTCACACTCCATTTGCAAACCAGATGTAGTTTAGTGCTTCTGGTTAATGTTCTATAAATTGTAAAACAGCCACCTTCCTTGAAGTTATGAAATTAGATACAAAATTTGAATGTCTTATCTAGCATTAATGTTCAGATTCTCCTTCAAAGTTATACTGTCAGATTAAAATTTAGAGTGTCATATTATGCTGCTCAGCCTCTCTACATTAGCAAACCACAAGCCTCATCCTCTGTTTAGTGTGGCATTTGTCACTTTGTACATTTATGTTGTGCTGCCTTTCCATTGGATTTACCCTTCTATGAAAAATTCCATAAAAGGTTTACAGGACTTGAATTTCAGTGTGGGTTTGTGGTAATTCTATCTGCTATTTAAAAATCCTAAATGATTTAATACAGCAAGAAAATCATGCTGTTCTTTCCAAGGCAAAAATAAATACATAAGATAGAACTTTTATTTGTCCCCTGGGGAATATTTGGCTTTTTACTAAAGCTCTTTAAATAAATAAGCACATAGATATGCACACATACAATATGGTCTTAGCACACACCAGAACGATTAAAAATGAAGAAAATTTACAAAGAAAGAAAACTTCTGACTTGATAGTCACAGTCACAGCGAGGCATTATCCAGGCATATTGCTGTTGGTATAAAGAACCCCAGCAGCATTTCTTGACACACTTCCGCTGAATAATTTGTTGGCTGAAAGTATGTTGTGTTAATGTGTCAGAGAGAGGATTTTTTAAAATTTGATGTACTTTAATGATGTGCAGCATTGTTTGTTTATAATGGCAATCAGTTTTGTTTTAATTCTCTCTTTCACTTTTACCTCCAGGGGACCCAGAGTATGTCCCATAAAATCTAAGTCTGCCCTTTTAATTAGTTTGTTAGTTGGTGGGCCTCTCTTAAAGTGGATGTTGTTGGACCAGCACAGCACAATGAAAAAAATTGCACTGGCCATCACAAACTTGCACAATATATGAAAGATGTCACATTAAATGAACACAGTTCCTTAAGGAAAAGGCGCCTACTATGCCTTTTCTTATATTGTTCCTCTGTATTCCAAAACCAGACCAACCTGTCATTAATGTGGATACCCAAGAACTTTTAAGAGTGCACCACCTGTACATCCACTCCCCTAATAGTGACTGTGTGTTGAGGCTCTTCGGTGTGACAGAATTCGATAACCCGTTTCTTTAATTTACTGATATTAAGATGCAGACATTTCCCTTTGCACCAAAAAGCACAGTTCCTGTTATAACAGCAAAATGTTTAGTCTTAAATTAGCAGAATAATGGCAGTTTTTAGAACATTAGAACAATCTAGACGCAAGCAGACTGTTCAACTCAACAAAGCTTGCCATTCCTATCCATTTAATTCTTCTAAAATAACCTCAAGTCTTGTTTTAAAAATCAATGAAGTCCTTCTGTATACCACACTACTTTGTAACTTATTCCATGTGACACAAATTCCATGTGTTACAAAAACTCACACCTGCTTCTCCTTTGTTTGCAAGGATGACGTCAACACATCAATATGTCTTTCTCATGCATGCATACAGGGTGGTTTAAAGTTCAAATTTCAATGCTGATTGCTGATACTGAGCATTTCATGAAGATCACATCTTGTTGTATCTCATCCAAGGCTGCTAGTATTAATGACAGCAAGGTAGGAATACATTTTAAAGGTCCTTTGGTACAATTAAAAAAACTTTGAGCTTAGTGTTTCCTTCCTCTACCAATTTTCACAGTTTGCATATCTAAGCAGTATAGAACCTTCTTGATAGCTACACCAGTTTATAAAGGGGAACAACCACATTCCCAGTTTACAGTTGTGAGTTATTCTAGCATGAACATCTTTGAGATGTTGCCAGATCCAGAATTACATGGCATTGGCTTGCATTGGCCCTATGGGAATTTTAAGACTACACACAGAAAATGACAGGAGGAAATTCAATCCTAGTCCCTGGAAGTTTAAGGCAGCAGCAGGTAATCACTGCACCTCCATACCAAGCACTTTGGCGTAGCATTAGATATGAATGCAAAGTTTACATAAACATGCAAGCTACATTTTGTTTTATCACTGCCAGAGTCTTTCATGCAAGTAAACGTCAACGAGTCATAAGAGTTTTATATATGTTTTATATTTTTTGCCAGATAATTTTAAATCTTCTGCATACTTGCACTAAACTTGGAAAACTGTGGGACAGTAGAAGTACAACTAGTATGATTCCTACATCTGACCTGGAAAATTGCAGTGTCAGCTTTCCTGTTATTTTGAAATTTGGTCTGTTTACACATGCATCCATCTCAGAAAAGTATCTGTAAAATCTTGGGTGCTTAGATCTATTACAGAATTTGATGTTTTAGTTTTCTTTCCCTGATTATGTAACCTAATGGTGACAGAAAAGGCGAATGTGCATTTGGTGGCATAACCAGGTTATGACTTAGTAGTGTACATCTTGCATCACGCCTGTGTTGCAATACGCACCGGTGAAGTGGAGGAGCTTATTTATAACTAAGATAGAGGGGAGGCAGGAGTTTCTTTGGTTTGATCTGAAATTTCCAAAAATACACTCTGATGTTTCCTGGTAATATTCTGTAATGTTTTGCAATAATGAAAAGCCTATGTAATACTGAAGTGCCACTCAAGTGCCACTCGCTTTATCTCACATAAAATATAGTATGGCAAGCTGACACACAGAGTATTAACAGTTTTTGATGCGGCTTTGATTTTGTTTCAGGGAGTTCCTGTGATCCATTGACATTTTACTAGCAAAACAGCTGTAGTTCTGAAGCAGACTTGTACACAATCTGTCTACTGAGTTACTGAAGCAGAACAAACTTTATCATACTCAAGACAGGACACAGTACAATGAGAGCTACCACAAAAAGAGTAAAGTAATCCAGAATGCTATATAACCCCTGCTAAAGCAAGATTGCTTCTGGTTGATTGCTGCACAATTCTAAGAGGTCTTTGTTTTCTTTTGCTTATAAAAGCACAAGCAGGGGGCACATTACCTACATGCAGTGTTGCTGATATTAAGCACACCTTATCATGTAACTTGATGTTTGCCTTCTCTACATGCAACTCTGTATAGCATTAACCATTCTAAAAATGAAATTGCCATTTCAAAGTTGACAAGGTAGGAGGGGTGTATATTTTGGTAGTGTGCCTTCCTTTTGTTTTTATTTCTCTCTATTTTATTGAAAAAAAATTCTGTCGTGTTCGTATATTCAGCCTTGACCACTCCCCTCTACACTGCTCGCCCAGTCATTACTCCTACTGTGCACATCTTCTATCCATACCACCCCGTGACACTCTCAATGCTAACTCCCCCTTCAACACAATTGGTTATAATGGTAAGGCAGAAAAAGCAAATTTTCTATTCAAGAATGTAAAATTTTAGATTGCGATAGAAAAAGAGCGGCAAGACCTGAAAAAAGAACATGAGCAAAAAAGAGCTACATATAATAAAAATCAAGAACAGAGAATAGTCCAATAAAGAAAATAGAGAAAAATATCCAGAACACTATGCAATCAGAAATTCAATAAGCAATATTTATAGAACATAAGTTAGAGCAGGTATGTCAAACTCACTACCATTGGTGGGCCGCTTCGACTGCCATACATGCGTCAGCGGGCCGCACTGTAACAAATACTACTATACAAAGTTACTGTAGCTTTCTTTCCAATACTGAAAAATGT
Source organism: Polypterus bichir lapradei (assembly GCA_026402145.1). Lineage (NCBI taxonomy): Eukaryota > Metazoa > Chordata > Cladistia > Polypteriformes > Polypteridae > Polypterus > Polypterus bichir. The sequence goes on along the minus strand of JANRMT010062846.1, from coordinate 24,781,853 downwards.
AAAAAATGTAACACTTTAAAGTTTAAAGAAAAGCAATTTATTTCCATACAATCTCCGTACAACAGCGTACAATTAGAGTCTTAGCCTCTTAGCTAGGTCCTTATATTCTTATATTACCGTAGATCCCGGAATATAAGCCGACCCCCTTTTCTACCTACTAAATTACATGTATTTGCCGATGACTGGTATTTAAGCCGACCCCCTTCTCCAAGCAAAATTTTCTAAATTACCTTAAAAGTGTCTCTTCAGGTATATTTATCACTAGCAAAATACCCGCGCTTCGCAGCAGAGAAGTAGTGTGTTAAAGAAGTAATGAAAAAGAAAAGGAAACATTTTGAAAATAACGTAACATGATTGTCAATGTAATTTTTTTGTCACTGTTGTGAGTGATGAGTGTTGCTGTCATATATATATATATATATATACTAATAAACGGCAAAGCCCTCACTCACTGACTGACTGACTCATCACTAATTCTCCAACTTCCCGTGTAGGTAGAAGGCTGAAATTTGGCAGGCTTATTCCTTACAGCTTCCTTACAAAAGTTGGGCAGGTTTCATTTCGAAATTCTACGCGTAGTGGTCATAACTGGAAGCTGTTTTTCTCCATTTACTGTAATGGAGATGAGCTTGAAACCTGTGGGGGCGGAGTTTCGTCTGACATCATCACGCCTCCCACGTAATCACACAGTAGGTAGAAAACCAGGAAGAGGCCCAAAAAGCGCTGAAGAAAACATGCATTATATAATTGAGAAGGCAGCGAAACAATAAGAAGCGAGCGAGTGACATATACAACCATATTCATGAGTTCTGCTACTTCGGAAACAAAGCACAGTGTAAACCTACACTTTAAATTAAGTTCATAGACAGGCTGCCGCTGGCGTTTGTAATTTAGTGCCTGCCCATATAAGGCCGTCCGTCAGCGGCAATCCAATAGCAATCTGCCACGGGTAAATATTCACGGGTGTAGGACTGTGCTTATGGAGAAGAAGATGAGATCGTCAGGGTGGTGTTTGGCACAAACTCAGCGAAACTGCGAGAGAAAGTTTTAAGTACCGGGACTTCGGTAGCATTAGATACAGCCATGGACATAGCACGACATGGCAACAGCACAGCTGGGAAAGTTCGATGCATGTACACCGAGCGGCTCACGTGAACTGACGCAGTGCACAGACAAAAAGCAACAGTTCCGAAGAGCGCTGAACAAAAACCGAATTACACAATTGAAAAGGCAGCAAAAAAATATGAAGCGTCTGATACATACAAGATAAGTATGTAATAAGTACAGCTACTGCAGAAACAAAGCACACGGTGGAAAAAGTGAATGTCCCGCTAAAGGAAGACAGTGTTAAAAAAAAACCCGTGCATGCAGTGTGTCAGGTCTCAGATAAAGAAGAAGACGAGCTGTTTATTGATGCAGTAAGAAACGAATCTTTTTCATAGCTTATTTAACACACTACGTCTCCGCTGCGATACGCGGGTATATATATATGTATATATATATATATATACCCTGATCTACATACTCGAATAATGAATACTTTATTCGCAATCAATGATTGTTTTGGTAAAGCCATACTCAGTGTATTCATTAGATGAACGGTAAAAAAGTAAGAGCGAGGGGAGGGTCACTTATTGAGGCATGCAGGCAAAACCACATTAGCACGCGGGCTCGATGTACGAAAAAATATATCTTTTCAAGTTCTATTTAGTCCATATGTGTCAAATTCAAGGGCCACGGGCCACATCCGGCCCGGCGTGTAATTATATCCGGCCCGCGAGATCATTTTATATACTGTATTATTGTTATTAATGGCCCGCGTATATGAAGCGCTGGTAACACAATAAACTACAGATCCCATATTGCAGCGCTTCAGCTGCCTTGCCGAACACTTACCGCGTTAATCAAGTCTAGCTTGCAAGTTATTGCGAAGCTAGCCCACACGATGCTTAAGAGAAAAGTTGATTCTGAAAATAGAGCCTTTAAAAACCGATGGTAGGCTGAGTATATGTTTACTGACATTGCCGTTAAACCCGTGTGTCTCATTTGTGGAGCTAATGTGGCTGTAATTACAGAATTTAATCTAAGACGGCACTATGAGACAAAACATCAGGGTAACCTGAAAGACCTGAATGCAATGCAGAAGATACAGAAAGCAGAAGAATTAAATAAGAATCTGACACTTCAGCGGACGTTTTTACCTGTGCACAATCACAAAGTGATTTCAAGTGAAGCTGCTTTTATGGGAGACACAAATGCACCAGTGCAACTTGCCCCACTTTCCCTGTTGCCAAGTAATGTTGAACCAAGTCGTCACTACGGTGTTCCCAAATACGCACTTTGCTGATAAACTGAGCGCACGGCGCTTTAGTGACTTTGAAGAACAAAAAAAGTCCGTCTACATGCGGCTCGAACCTTGTGCATGTTTGGTAGCACATATCTGTGTGAGAAGCTCTTCTCAGTGATGAAGACTAACAAAACAGCACACAGGAATCGCCTCACTCATGAGCACCTGCAGTCCATCCTGAGAATCTCCACAACACAGAACCTCACACCAAACATAAACGAACTTGTTGCCAAAAAAAGATGCCAGGCGTCCAGCTCTAAAATGACATATGAGCAAAGACAGCTGAATGATTTGATTTGTTATTGCTGAAAGGAACACATTTTATTTATATTTCCAGGTTTTGTTATGCAGCATGTTCATATTTGAATTTGTATAATTTTGACAGGATATATTTTTATGGAGAGCAAAATCTTTTGGGATATTTAAAATCTAAGTTTATTTTTTATATAAAATTACATAAGAGTAAAGAAATTTGAATGTTTGTTCTTTTAACGTTTACTTTATTTCTAACTTGTATAATTTAGACAGGATATATTTTTATGGAGAGCAAAATATTATAAGTTGTTTAAGGTTTGAGTTGATTTATTCAGGAATAATATTCCTGTCTGTTTTTACCATTCCTACCAAAGATATTTCTGTCGACTAAATAAAAATTCCTTCTATTTAAAATTTAAATAGAACTTGAACAAATACGATAGTTCATAATATCCACGCAGACTTGCACGTAAGAGCGGGAGTTATCCGTTTTAACAAGCAGCGTCTTGCACTGATACGAAATAGCTGTGTGTGTATATATGTAGATATGTATGTATATGTATATATATGTTTATATCTGTGTGTGTGTATGTGTATATATATATATATGTATTTGTGTGTATATATGTGTGTGTGTGTATGTATGTATGTGTGTATGTATATGTATGTGTATATATGTAGATATATATATGTATGTATATGTGTGTGTGTGTGTATATATATGTGTATATGTATAGATATGTATATATATATGTTTATGTGTGTGTAAATATATAATATATATATATATATGACAGCAACACTCATCACTCACAACAGTGACAAAACAATTACATTGACAATCATGTTACGTTATTTTCAAAATGTTTCCTTTTCTTTTTCATTGCTTCTTTAACACACTACTTCTCCGCTGCGAAGCGCGGGTATTTTGCTAGTATATACATATATACACATATATATATATACACACACACACACACATATACATACATATATACACATATATATAAATACACACAAACACATATATACACATATACATATCTACATATATACTGTATATACACATATATATATATATATATATACAAATCTACATATATATATTAGGGGTGGGACTCGATTAAAAAAATTAATCCAATTAATTAGAGGCTGTGTAATAATTAATCTTGATTAATCGTATGTAATCGCACATGTAAATTTGCCCCAAATCGCAAATGTGTTTTTTTAATTTAAAAGGGTTTTAGTGGGCGACAGAATCAAATAATAGACATGGACATGAATATTGTAAACTCAAGCTCTTTTAATTTCTGAAAAAAAAAATGGTTTTAAACTGCATTTGAATTCAAAACAGAAACAAAAATATCATCCCTGGTTAAAATTTGGCAGACTTAAAAATAAAGTGGTAGTTTAAGTACTTTAAGTACATTTTCAGAATGGTATTGTCTTTAAATAATAATACTCTGAGTAACCTTAGCCAAAATTATTTTGTACATTAGGCTAAAACAGTGTGATCATTGAACATTTTGTAATTAGATGTAATTAGAATTACTAACGGTCACGGAAGTCCAATGATCCCCAGTAAGAGCCACAAAGTCCGCTTTCTGTAATGCATCTAATTTTGCTTGGTTTTCACTGTGCACAAAACCATGCTTTTATGAAGGCTTCGCTCGGGTAGTTTTTTGAAATTAAATTTTCCTCCGATCAGGAACGCGCTTCATTCCGAGTGTAACATTTTTGTAGCTGTGATGTGTGCATCAGTGTAATCGATGTACCAGGAAATCATGCATTGACAAAAGTTCCCCTTTGCTTGGAATTGAAAATGTGATTAAATGCGTTATTTTTTGTTATGGAGCACATGCATCGAAGCTTCTCAGCTGTGCTTGTGCTAAGAATAGGAAAGATTTTAAAAATAACGTAACATGATTCTGCGTTAACCGCATATTTTTTCATACGTCTCAAACCAAGGAAATGCGAGGTTAAAATGAACCGAGAAGCACGCGTACATACTCAGTACATCCCCTCTCGGGAATCGAACCTCGGATGTAGGCGATAGAGGCGAAGCCTCTACAATTACGCCACGGTGTGTGGCTTATTTATTTGAGAGTATGTAGATCGTGGTATAGCGGAGACATAGTGTGTTAAAGAAGCTATGAAAAAGAAAAGGGAACATTTTAAAAATAACGTAACATGATTGTCAATATACAGTAATTGCTTTGTGAGTGTTGCTGTGATCAAGGATTCGATTATCATTATTTGTTTCAATCAGGGTCGTATTTGTACGATGTGTTGTGTTCAAGTTACATTCTGTGTTTGTCAGTCGTTGTAAAGATTAAATTCTGTAATTACAGCCACATTAGCTCCACAAATGAGACACACGGGTTTACCGGCAATGTCAGTAAACATATACTCAGCCTCCCATCGGTTTTTAAAGGCTCTATTTTCAGAATCAACTTTTCTCTTCGGCATCGTGTGGGCTAGCTTCACAATAACTTGCAGCAACGCGGTAAGTGTTCGGCAAGGCAGCTGAAGCGCTGCATTATGGGATCTATAGTTTATTGTGTTACCAGCGCTTCATATACCCGGGCCATTAATAACAATAATACAGTATATAAAATGATCTCGCGGGCCGGATATAATTACACGCCGGGCCGGATGTGGCCCGTGGGCCTTGAGTTTGACTCATATGGACTAAATAGAACTTGAAATGAAATATTTTTTGGAATGTGATCGCGCAAGTCAGTACATCGAGCCCGCGTGCTATTGTGGTTTTGCTTGTGTGCTTCAGTAAGTTACCGTCCCCTCGCTCTTACTTTTTTACCGTTCATCTAATGAATACACTGAGTATGGCTTTACCAAAACAATCATTGATCGCGAATAAAGTATCCATTATTCATGAAGCTTCAATAGGTGAATAGGTGATCTGTCTTTCTGCGTTAACCGCATGCGTTTTCATACGTCTCAAACTAA